>BHFT01022495.1:43366-77631 GCA_004320025.1 Laticauda laticaudata
TTTCCCCCCCCCCCCAACCAGTCTGTGGTTAATTAATTGCAACATATTCCCACCCAAGATTGTTGGGATTGGTAGGAAGGGCTATGTGTATAATTTCCCAGTTTTGTTTGGGAGAAAGATCTGCATCTGTCTTTTTTCCATGTCAGGGAAGACAGATAATCAAGCAGACAACACGACAAAAATCCTTGGGGAGATAAGTTGTTATGTCTTCCTGACTTTGATGTGGAACTTCCCAACCCCTTCTCTTAGGCCCCATATAATCTCTCTTCTCATTTATTTTGCTCTGCCTGGGATCTCACAAACATGATTTTTTTAAGATTCAGGCAACACTATTGATAGTATTTTTTTTCCTTTTTCTTTTTTGTTTAGTTAGCATTTTCCCCCTCCAATGCTGTTCTTAATCTATATTTATACTGGAAATTTCAGAAGAGCTAAAAGGATTGAGAGCATATACATCTTTCCTGGATTCACTGTACTTTTCCGTCATTTCAAATCCATGTGTGATTCATGACTTTCTGTCATGTGCAAGGAAATAAAAAGCTTTTGTTGAGCAAAATGGTAGTTATCCATACAAGAAGCCTCCTCCTTCACTGCATAGGAAACATGTAATCTTTCAGCTGTAGCTCCTTTTTTCCTTCTGGGAATATATATCACTATTAACTTGATTAAAAGAAAGCTGCAGGCTCTCATCAATAGACTAAAACTTTTATATCCTTCAACATGTCTCAAGCACTTCTGCCTTCCTCTTTTATGACCTCTTGCTTTTTCCTTTCTTTTTTGCAACCTAGGGATTCTGAGTTTTGTTATTGTGTTTCTCTTCTGTTTCAGAGGGGAAAAATAATGCTATTTCTTCTCTGATAGTTTCATTTTTTCTGGTTTATTTCTTTGTTTATTTGAACAATAGAATGGTTTTTGAACCAAAGAAATAAGCATGGGAACTTGCTTTATACAGATACAATCATGTACACTCAATATTATCTATGTCAGCTTTTCCCAAATCCACTGAAGGGCAAAACCAACATTGGTTGGATATCTTAGGCCTCTTGTTTCCAATGCACATACATCAGTTTATTAATATTTGTCTGCATCGACCAGCAGAAGTTTCTCACGTAACTGTAAGTAAATCTTTCATGAAAGTCTTTTTCCAGCCGTATACGGAAGCATTTCACAATCTATGATCCACATCTTTGATTTTTGGCTTTGATGGCTTTTTTTGAGTGCACTTTGCCAAAAAATCTCTGACAGCTTTTAGAAAAGCATTAATTTTCAGCATTAGGAAGCTGACAATTTAGATGTTTTTATTTGCTTAATTATTTATCTAGAATAATCACCCTATTTTAAGAGATAATATTGTTCTGAACTAATAGCACTAGCACTTAGACTTATATACCACTTCACACTGCTTTACAGCCTTCTCTAAGAGGTTTACAGAGTCAGCATATTGCCCCCAACCATCTGGGTCCTCATTTTACCCACCTTGGAAGGATGGAAGGCTGAGTCAACCTTGAGCCTGGTGAGATTTGACCTGCCAAATTGCAGGCAACCAGCAATCAGCAGAAGTAGCCTGCACTCTAACCACTACGCCACCAACGCTAATGATTTTATGCCCTCCCTCCCAAAATAGAAGTGGTAACTTACCAATCATTATAAAAACTATTACTTATGATAATCTAGGACCCACCCTGCAAGATACAGTAGATGACATGGCTAAAATGATTACCGTGTCCATAGATTTAATGGCAAATCTTACACCGTATATCTATTTAAATATTTAATTGTCATTTCTCTATTTGGGAGCAAGCCCCCTTTGCACAAGTGTTGAATTTATGCTTTTGGATACCGAAGTTGCTTATCTGAAAATAATGGTGGAGGACTTTCACTTATTACAGTGTAAATTCATTGTTCTAATTATACCTGGATTACAGACTAATTTTACCTGTAGCTTTTCTTCTTTTCAGATTCATTACATTGGTGTTGCTGACAGTACAGTTCAGTTTATTTTCTACCAACCTATTATCCACCGATGGAGAGAAACTGATTTTTTTCCTTGTTCTGTATCCTGTGGTGGAGGTAATGAATATAACACTTTTTTCTGTACTACAGTTCTAAAAAGCACTGATATACATCACACCTAGTTTTATTTTTATTTTTTTATGGTCCTTCCTTCCTTCCTTTTTTGGTTGTAAATATTTGTAGAGTCTTTATTTTGAAGTTGTGGGAATGCTGATTTGTCTTTAATTACCATAGTACAGTACAATGCATCTACCTCTAGAAAGGTCTTCGAAGAAAAAGTTATCATCTCTCATTTTTAGTCTACTCTTTTTAAAATAAACTATATTTTTCTAAAGGCCAAATGGAAAAGTGACTGATTATTAGATAACTACAATCTCTAAGTTTTAATATCACTATTTTTCTTGGTTTGTTTCTTTATTCATAGCCTATCTATCTTTTCCTAATTATTCCATATTTTATAAAATTACTGATTACAATTTAAAAGTATAGTTCCTTAAATAATTGTTATATACTCAAATTTTCTGTGCTGAAAGAGGAGTTGAAGTCATGCATGTATATATGTACATTTGTTTTCTTAAGTTTTTGCGGGTATTTATATGTATGGTATTCAGCTTTGTTCGGGTATTTTCCCATGTCATCATAGTTGTGCTTTTAAAGTTGTAGCAACGTTTGCAGTAATTCTCATCTGCCATCATCAGGCTTCTGCTACAGTGGATGTCTGGAAGCTAGGTTTTATTTGGGTAGCTGGCTGGGGCGTGTTTAGGCTGGAGGTACCATAATCCAGGCCAAGCACCTGGACACAAACCAGACACCACACCCCCAAACCTCAGCCCAAACATGCTCCAGCCAGCTACCCAAATAAAACCTAAGCTTCCTAATAAATAATTATCGACCATTCACAAGAAACCAAGCTGCACTAAGAAACCCCAATGCCACAAAATACAGTGTTGCCAGCCAGTCAAGAACACAGCAACTCGAAGACCAATAAAAACAGACCTCATATCCCAGCCAATCAGAATGAGGAAAAAAACCATTCAAATAAAAGCCAGAAAGCCAGCCACCAAATTCAAATGAAAAACGCTGCCAAGTCTGACAACACAAGATTAAAAAGAAACCCAATACAACAACCCTGCAGATTGGCATTGAGATTCTGCTGAAAACATCACTCTAACAAAAGCACAAATATTAAGATGTGGGAAAATACCTGAAGAAACCTAAATACATAGATATATATACCCTCGAAAACGTTATACATACATATATATATATATATAAGTTTCGCGGGTACTTACAAGTGTGCTGTTCAGCTTCCTTCTGGTATTATCCCACGTCATTGTAGTGCTTTTAAAGTTGTAGGCAACGTTTCAGCAGAATCTCATCTGCCATCATCAGGCTTCTGTATTGAGTTCGTATGTGGTCAGGCTATCACAGCCGTTAGTCTTAAAATTTGAGGCTCTCAAATAGAAAGATCTCCACTACCACAAGCCAGGCAAACACCTGGGCACAAACAGACTCCCTCTGATACCTCCAGCTCAAACACACCCCAACCAGGCATAACAGCCGTTCTTTTACGTGAAGCCAAGCTGCCACTGAAAGCCTCAATACAGGAACCACAGTTTGCCAGCCAATCAAAGCCACAAAACAGACAGAAGAAACCAGAAAACACCAATCAAACAAACTCCAAAACAATAAACACAGACCAAGACTCCCAACCAATCAGGATGTAAAAAAAACCATCCTGGGACAACAGTAGGCTAGCCTAAATTAAAACTAATGGCTGTGATAGCCTGACCCACACATGAACTCAATACAGAAGCCTGATGATGGCAGATGAGATTCTGCTGAAATGTTGCTACAACTTTAAAATCACTACAATGACGTGGGATAATACCCGAAGGAACTGAACAGCACACACACATATATATATAGGTTCTACGCACCATCCACCCACACTTTCTACAGTTTTGTAAACAACAAACTAAAAGACTCAAGGTCCATCCCACCCCTGAAAGGACCTAATGGTAAAGACTGCAATGATGACACTATTAAAGCCAACCTCTTTAACAACATTCTTTGGCTCAGTATTTATAAACAGCATGGATTCATGCCCAGTATTTCCTAAGATCGAACCACAGACAACTACAATGATCTAATACATATTGATTTTACAGAAGACATGGTTGAAAAAGCATTATACAACCTGAAACCATCTCTATCTATTGGACCAGACGGAATATGTGCCTACTTCTTTAAAAAAAACTACCCACTGCCATAGCCAAATCTCTAAGCATAATCTTTGAAAAATCTTTCAGGACCAGCTCCTTCCAAAACTATGGTCCCAAGCATGGTCATCCCCATCTTTCAAAAAGGAAGACCCCAGCTTAGTGAAAATTACAGACCAATCTCTTTATGCTGCGTCACTGTAAAGTCATGGAATCAATTATTAACCAATAATCATCCTCCACTTAGAAACAAACAACTACTCTGCTAATAAAATAATTTGTTTCAGAAAAAAAACTATCATGTAATCTGCAATCTTTATACATATATCCTAATTGCTGCACCTTGTTTAATAAGGAGAATACGGAAGCCCAAGGCAGGACCAAAGAGTGTAATCTACTCCCAGGCTATAATATGGCTAGAGCTGTGCAGAGAACAGGTTCATGGTTCGAACTACTCTTTGACCCTCGATCACTCTGGATCTTCACATTAAAATATACGGGTGGCAAGGAGTTGTCACTATAGTACATCTGGTATATCTGGTACATCCATTGTTATTATTGGAGTTGGTTGATCTGGCGAGTAGTTTAAAAAAGTCACCCCATAGTTGAATTTTTGCTGTTCAGGTAACTTTGCTTTATCAAAGACAAAAAGTTTTTTAACTGATTCTATACTACATTCATTGTCAGACCTGTTGCCATATGCTAAATAAATAAATGTCAGATCTGTAGCTTCTTGTAAAGCATGACATCCAAGTTATTAGTTTCCTAAATCAAATGAAGGGAAAGGTTAATACCTTTTCGTGCATACAGAGCACAATATATTAATGACTTCTAGATGCTTAAAAACCTATGTTTGAACCTTTCCACTGAAGGTTAATCATTTTTGAAGAACTCCATTTTCACTCTAGTAATTGTCACCATAGCTCATAAATAAAACCTCAGAGGGAGCTTATCCAGCCTTTGTGGTCAAGGATAGTAGCAACCTCCTCTCCTCATGCAGAAAAGACAACTGGTTTCTGGTAATGAAATGAGATAAACCACAGCTGATACTCCCATATAGAAATTAGAGATGGCGGAATAAATGCACAGAAGGAGGCTTCCATTGAAGAATGCAAAGCTGGCTTCAAGGAAAAGATAAATCACCGAAACTTATGAGTAGCTAGGGAGATTCTTGTGCTTTCTTTTTTATTTCTTTATTAAGTTCAATTTCATGCTCACTCTTAGAAGTTCAAGATTTGTATAAGGGGAAAAAAAGCAATCCAGCACATTAAATCACTAAAAGAAAAGCATAAAATATCACATGGGGTGAGCTAAGTGGAAAGCAAGAACCATCTTTGCATATATAGACAAGCACAGCCAAATTACAAATGACACCACTTCTACCAACTGCAAGCAGAATTCATCAATTTTTGAACAATAATTTATACAGGTGAAACTCAAAAAATTAAGAATATCATGCAAAAGTTCATTTATTTCAGTAAATGCAACTTAAAAGGGAAAACTAATAGTATGAGATAGACTCACACATGCAAAGCAAGACAGTTCAAGCTGTCATTTGTCATAATTGAGAATGATTATGTTTACAGCTCATGAAAACCCCAAATCCAACAATCTCAGGAAATTAGAATATTACATGCAATCAATAAAAACAAAGATTGTACATAGAACAATATCCGACCCTCGAAAAGTATAAGCATGCAAATGTACTCAGGACTTGTTTGGGCCCCTTTGCAGACAATGACTGCCTCAATGCGGTGTGGCATGGCAGCTATCAGCCTGTGGCACTGCTGGTGGTATTATGGAAGACCAGGAATGCTTCAATACGCCTTCAGCTCTTCTGCATTGCATCTCATGCTCTCTCATCTTTCTCTTGGCAATGCCCCAGAGATTCTCTATGGGGTTCAGGTCAGCGCGAGTTTGCTGGCCAATCAAGCATAGTAATCCCAGTCATTGAACCAGGTTTTGGTGCTTTTGCAGTGTGGGCAAGTGCCCAGTCCTGCTGCGAAAATGAAGTCAGCATCCCCATAAAGCTTATCTGTGGAAGGAAGCATGAAGTGCTCCAAAATCTCCTGATAGACGGCTGCATTGACCCTGGACTAATGAAGCACAGTGGACCAACACCAGCAGATGACATGGCTCCCAAATCAACACAGATTGTGGACACTTCACACTGGACTTCAAGCATCTGCAGTGTGTGCCTCTCCATCTTTCCCCAGAGTCTGGGTCCTTGGTTTCCAAATGAAGATGCAAAAGTTGCTCTCATCAGAAAAGAGACTTTGCGACTCAGCAACAGACCAGGTCTGTTTTTCTTTAGCCCAGTAAGACGGCTTCTGATGTTGTTTGTTGTTCAGGAGCCAGCTGACGCAGGAATAACAACATTTGAAGCCCATGTCCAGGATCGTCTGTGTGTGGTGGCTCTTGATGCACGGACTCCAGCCTCAGTTCACTCCTTGTGAAAGTCCCCAACACTTTTGAATGGCCTTTTTCTGACAATCCTCTCCAGGCTGCGGTCATCCCTGGTGCCTGTGCACCTTTTCTTCCACACTTTTCCCTTCCACATAACTTTCTATTCATGTGCTTTGATATAGCACTTTGGAAACATCCAACTTTCTTTGCAATTACCTTTTGTGGCTTTTCCTCCTTATGGAGGGTGTCAATGGTGGTTTTTCTGCACAAACTGTCAGCCTCAGCAGTCTTTCCCATGATATGTGATTCCTACTGAGAGACCATTTTAAAGGCCTCAGAACCCTTTGCAGGTGTTATGGCCTTAAGTAGTTGAAAAGGGTGGGACACTTTGGGCCTAGAATATTGAACCTTTTCACAATATTCTAATTTCTTGAGATTGTGGATTTGGGGTTTTTCATGAGCTGTAAGCCATTAATCATCTCAATTATGACACATCACGGCTTGAACATATCTACTTTGCATGTAATGAGTCCATCTCATATATTAGGTTCACCTTTTAAGTTGCATTACTGAAATAAATGAACTTTTGCACTATATTCTAATTTTTTGAGTTTCACCTGTATGTATTTGATTTGCCTTTAAGTTATGCATCTGAAGTTAAATATATGAAGTTAAATATATAATATTTGAATGTTATTCTTAAGATGCTTATTCAGGTTTGAACATAACTAAGTGAGCCAGCACAGAGCCCAGAGCTATATTTAATACCCCAATTCATTTGCAGCTTAATGATAATGGATGGAAACTGAAAGTGTTGCTCAGGAAAACAGCCATTAAAATAGATTCAGTATACATAATAAAACAACAAAAACATTGATAACTAGCTAACTGGGTGTGAGAGAAATTATTTGTACTTGTGTGTGTGTATGTGTGTGTTGCATACACTAGTTCATGTAACACAATTCCATTTCTACCATCCCCTACCTACAGTGGCCCTTAGCTTCCACAAAAGTTTTAAAGTGTTGTTTTCCTGATCTGCAACATTGCCATCATTGTTTGGCCCTTCTTTGATAACATAAAAAACATTATGTTTGTTTGTTTATCTTTCATTTTAAGGTGTTTTTATAAGAAAAATTTACTATGGAAAAATCACTGGGGAAATTGTACATTGGCTATAAATAAACATGCTTTTAATTGTAGGGTCCCCTAATGAGATACCTTACGCTAGCAGATATATAGTTATGCTTAGAAGATGTGTACTGTGTTTTAGTTTTGCATTACAAACCATAAATGACATTTCTTGCAGGAATGTTACTACTTCAAGTTACAATCAGTTCGTCCATTTACATACTACTGGTACTAACACTCTCCTATCTGTACCTTTAGTTAGCCCAAACAGTGCATCACAACACATTATATTTTTTTTGCATTAAGATGTCTCAAATTTGCTAACTG
The DNA here is from genome assembly GCA_004320025.1 of Laticauda laticaudata. NCBI lineage: Eukaryota > Metazoa > Chordata > Lepidosauria > Squamata > Elapidae > Laticauda > Laticauda laticaudata. The sequence goes on from BHFT01022495.1 coordinate 51,463, forward strand.
AAAGAAAGTATGCCCTTTTATTCCTGTGTTGAAATACCAAAGGTTGTCATCCCAGTTGTATTCACAGAATTGTGGCTGCTGTAGCCTTGCCACAGTCAATTGCCACCACATGATCATGATTTCCAGGGCTCCTTGCCAGTTTCCCACAATCAAAGTCAATAGAGAAGCCTGCAGGAAGTTGAAAGTTGCCCATGTTCCCACTACTTTTTTGCCTACCTTTGGTCATTCTGCACCTCAGATTTAACAAATAATCAGAGTTGGAAGGGACTTATAGGTCATCTAGTCCATCACCCCAGCAGACCCTACACCATTTCTGACAGATGGCAGTCCAACCTCTTCTTGAAAGCCTCGAGTAATGATGCTCCCACAACTTCCGAGGGCAACTTCTGTTCCATTGGTTGATTGTTCTCACTGTCAGAAAGTTTCTCCTTATTTCCAGGTTAAATCTCTCCTTGTTCAGTTTCCACCCATTATTCCTTGTCTGGCCTTCGGGTGCCTTGAAAAATAGCTCTCTCGCAGCTCCTCAAATATTGGAAGACTGCTATCATGTCTCCCCTGGTCCTTCTCTTCACCAGACTATCCATGCCCAGTTCCTGTAACCGTTCTTCATATGTTTTAGTCTCCAGTCCCCTAATCATCCTGATTGCTCTTTTCTGTACTTTTTTTAGATTCTCAACATCTTTTTTATAATGTGGTGACCAAAATTGGATGCAGTACTCTAGGTGTGGTCTTACTAAGGCTAATCTCTATTTCGGTAAAGAATATCTCTGAAAGCAGTCACCCAGTGGGTTGCCTAGTGGGACCTCATTGTTATTCAGATTAGTAGACCATACTTGCTTGTTGATGTGGAACTGCATGGCTGTCCTTATCTTTACCCAATCTCAATTTTTTTTTAAGGTTATCAGCTTACATCTGCCGAATGCTACGATCTGAGAAGCAATCGAGTGGTAGCTGACCAATATTGCCACTATTACCCTGAAAACATCAAGCCAAAGCCAAAACTCCAAGAGTGCAACCTGGATCCTTGTCCAGCAAGGTACATCTGTTAACAATTTTGAGATGCTGTTTATACTGAGATACAAACAGGTTAATTGTTTTCTTTTAAAATTTCTCAGACATTTATTAAGATTCCTTAGTAGAATGTGGATAGAATGTTTATGTTACATTTGGACAACAACAACAACAGCAACAGCAAAAAGAGTGGCTCACAATTTATCAAGAGCTTAAATACTTCCTCAACAAGCAAACATCTCTAGAGCTGCAGAAAACTAACGTGGCATAACATAAAAGAAGGCATTTAGATCAGTAGGGTTCTTTTTCATGGAAACGTTTTTGAGTGAACATTCAGATATTTGATTTTTTTAATCATGTCACAAGTACAAGTAGTCCTCAACTTAAAACAGTCTGTTTAGTGACAGTTTGAACTTACAACAGCACTGAAAAAAGGGACTTATGACCATTTTTCACACTTACAAAACTGTTGTGGTATTTCCACAGTTGTGTGATCAAAATTCAGATGCTTGGCAACTGACTAATATTTATGACAATTACAGTGTCCCGGAGTCATGACATCACTTTTTGAGACCTTCTGCCAAACAAAATCAGTGTGGAAGCCAGATTCACTTCATAATCATGTTACTAAATTAAGATGCTGCAGTGATTCACTTAAACATGGCAAGAAAGGTGGTAAAATAGGGCAAAATTCACAGAACAACGATCTCATTTAGCAACAGAAATTTTGGGCTCAATTGTTGTAAGTTCAGGACTACCTGTAGTAATAATAACTCAGAAAATGAACTAAGCCAGACAATTCACAAATTATACAATGACAGGAGAGGTTTGCAATAAAAAGGGGTTTAAAAAATAATATCTTCTATTTTTAAAATATTTCAGTACAATTTGAAATCATATTTTATATTGATATTTCAGTTTAAAAGTTGAATAAAGACAGAAAGTAAAAAATAGAACATGGAAAGAGATTGTACAAACAGGAGAGATTTAAATTTAAGGCATTATTGGATTCAAAGAAGGAGCATGAACCAAGAAGAGTAGCAACAAAAAATATATGTGGAAAGGACAAGCAGAGCAATAGGAAGTTTTGCTTTCTGCAGTCTCACTGAAAGAAGTTCTTATGGCCTATAGAAAATATATCACATTCCATATAAGCCTTGCACAGTGTTGGACTATCTGGGAAGGGGGAGAAATTACATCAGATACAAGACTTGGTTAGAGTACAGAAGCGATCCACCCTCTGAATTCTGAACAAGCCTGATAATTAGAGAAATGGAGCCCACATTACTGTATTTGCAGATAAACATCTGGCTCTCCAAAAGAGATCAAAGTAGGTGTAGATAATCCCTTTTGCCATTATTGTTATATAACAGATGACTCACATATTCCATTTATTTCTAAGAATTGATCTTATTTTCTGATTGAATTTTGTACACAGGCTTGATCATTCAAAGACAGATATGTTAAGAAAGGTATCTACATGGTGCAGGCTAATTAAGAGATGGGAAGAAAGAGAGATTTAAAAAATACTTCTGAATAGACCCTAGGTATAATGCACTACACATCTGTGTGGCTGAGAAAGTTTCGGGTTGAGAAAGTTTATAGGTGATTTTGGGACAGTAGACAGTAATATACAGGAATGGAAAAAAAGCGAATACATGTGTGAACAAATCAAAATGGCACTGCTTGGCATTAAAAAAGAGAGGCATTATGAAGCTTTTTAAAAGTACAAATGTTGATAAAGATCTTTCTGACTTTTGCTATCTCAGTTCCAGTTTATGATGAGGTAACAGATATAGAATCTTGTATCCATTTATATCATCAGCTTATCCTTTGCATTGGAGAGATTATTGTAATTGTGTATCATTTGCGATGGCTAAAGATAATTTAATGTTAGAAGCATATAAGTTCTTTGCAGCAAGAACTTCATTACCAGTAATTTGGATTCTGGCTTTTTCAAGGGGTGGAGCAAAGGTGTGCTAGAGTGGGAAGATTCAAGAGTAGTTGACACTGCTTTGACACAGGGCATAAGTGCTGTGTGCCCTCTCTTAGAGAAGCCATATCTCAATCCAACCTTATATGAAAAACTATTATCTTGTCTCCAATCTGCCAATTTGGAGAAGATTGTAAAAAAGAAAGTGGCCAAAGAGAGCCTTAGATTAAGTAGATTATCTAAATCATTTTCAATTCAAACTCAGGCTGGACATAGAATCAAAGCAGCAATGAACATTTTGGTTACATGATCTATATCAGAACCTTGAAGATGATAATTCTCCTGCTCCTAATAGGACTTCCAGCAACTTAAAATAGTATTGACCATATTTATGTTGGGATCCTTTCCTACTGTAGTAGTGGTTCCAGTCAATATTCTGGTAGGGAGGAGGCTAAATTTAACCAGTTAGTACTACAGAGCTCGATTCTCTACCCTACTATTGTAACAAGTATATGAAACCACTAGGGATGGTCAACCATCAGTTTGAGGTAAGGTATCATTACATTTTCATACCAGTTTCAGTTGATAGTTTTGCTGTTCAGCTATTGGGAGACAACTACCCATAATCTTTTGACTGTCATCTCTGACTTGGATGGAATGGTACGTCCCCATTCAAAGAGTGGTGTGCAACTTGGGGAAGGCTTCCCGGACTGTCAAGTCTTGCTCAATGAACAGGTGATAGCCGTGGCCAGGAAGGCCTTTCTGCAGCTCCATCTGAAGTTGCCCCCTTTCCTAGATTAGGGGACCCTTCAGAAAATCATTCGTGCCCTGGTCAACTCATGGCTCATCCCCTGCAATGAACTCTGGGTGGCACTATCCTTGAAGATGATCTGGAAGTTGTAGCTGTTCCATAATACAGCAGCATAAACAATAATGGGTAGGCCTTGGAGTGCCAGTTTGTTTCCAGGTGCAATTCAAGATCCTGGTTGATATCTGTAAGGCCTACATGGCATAGGGTCTGATTACCTCAGAGACCATATATCTCCCATAGTATCTAGTGGAGTTGGTATGTTCTGATTTTTTTTCAATTCAACAATGCCATCTAATGGGAAATCAGAAGCTTGCCTTCTCTATAGTGGCACCTGCCCTGTGGAATTAAGATCTAAACAGCCCCCACTTTGCTAGTATTTTGAAGAGATCTGAAGAGCCTGGTTAGGATGACTAAAGCCTCCTTTTAACCTTGGTTGTTTTCTTTTGTTTCCATCTGGGTTGTAAATTAACTGTAAATGAAGAAGCTAAAGTGCCTGGGACTTATAAAATTCAAACATATAAGCACCTGCCACCTAACATTCCTGACTTAACAATTGCCAATAAGAAAGTCTGGATAGTGTACATGGCAGTACCTGGAAACAAGAGAAGGGAAGAGAACAAACTGGAGAAAATAAATGAAAAATACAAAGTCCTGCAAATAGAAGTAGAATGGCTGTGGCGAAAGAAAGTACAGATGGTATCAACATCTGGAGCACCACTTGAATACAATCAGCATTGAAAAAATCACCATCAGCCAGTGGCACTTTTACTTGGAACAGTTTATATCTTCCAGCAACACTTTTTAAAAATATTTTTATTATTATTATTATTATTAATTTACATCCAATTGTGTGTGAACAGACTTAGTTCCGGGTATCATTCATATTTATCCAATTCAAAATAACAGTATTAATAATCTCTATCACATTTATCCATTTTAAGTAATTCTCATTATATTATTCAAACATACATAGGCAAAAAATGTATAACTCTTCATCTTTATCTCTGTCTTCTTGTTCAATCTAAACAGTTCTCTATTGTATCTGAACAAATTTGACTCGGTGCCATTTATATTAATCCAATTCACGCTAACATTGTTAATAATCTGTATCACATTTATCAAAATTTATCAAATTTATATAATCTTTATTTGAATATTTAAACATACATAAGCAAAAAATGCCTAACATCTCATCCTTATCTCTATCTTCCTCTCTATCTTTCCTGTTCAATCTAAACATTTCTCTAATTATCAAACATTAACCTCTGCCTTTCCCATATTCTTGAGGACTTGATAGGTGGATAACAATGTCAAATCCAGCCTAAATATCTGGCTGACTATGCAACAAACCATGATAATAATTACAATGATTTTATAATATATTTAAAGGTGAGGCTTCCTTGGTGTTCTCTTTCTTTTAGCAAAAAGTTTAGGAATAAGTACTTATTTCAAACCTCTTAGCTACTACAATTTGGGATGATATGATAAGATGGGATAATAAAGAAAGAAAGGCAGAGGTAGAGAAAGCATTCCACTTGACCCATTATCTCAGAAAGCACAAGTAGAGACAGAGCAAGAACATTTTTCTTTGTCCCCTTTATATCATTAACTATTCATAGAAGGAGCGTACTTAAAGAGCCTCTATCTATATGCAAATATTTGGATATTCTTTCAAATGACTTTGGCGACTGTGATTTTGAGCAGAGGAACTGGGGAAAAAAGCTTAATTGTTCTGTTGCTTTCTGCTCAATACAAACAGTGGATTCAGGTTCCTGTGCTGGGTAGAATTTGGGTCTCTTATCAAATGTGAGATGAAAAGGGCTGTACATTAGTGCTTATTATGGATAAAAGCATGCATTGGAAAAGTCATAAGAATGCTTTCTTCACTAATCATAGAGGTCTCTTCAATTCATTTCAAACTGGCAGATCCTGCTGGAAATTTCTTACCACTTTCCCCTTACTCTGTCATCACAATGCTGAAATGTATTTGAATACTATAGATCAGCATAGATGGCTGGAGAATTCTGGGAGTTAAAGTCCACAAGTCTTAAAGTTGCCAAGTTTGGAGACCTCTGCTGTAGATAGTAATAATAAAGCAAGTACTGGAGCACATCACACCAGACATATGATTAGAAGGCAAAATCGTGAAACTGCATCTCACTTACTTTGACCATGTCATGCAAAGGAATTCACTGGAGAAAGCAATTATGTTTGGAAGAGTTCGTGGTAAAAGAAAACCAGACTGCCAAAAAACATGGTAGCTGGAGACCTATCAATGCTGATGACAGATAGAATATAGAGAAAACCAAAGAAATAGTGTAAGATCAGAAGATGCAGAGAGACCTGGTCATAGAATAGCCAGGAGTCGGACACAACTGAATAGATAACATCATCATCTTCAATAAGGCAAATGTGACAGAAAATTCATATTCCTATCTCCATTACATCCATGCTCAGAAGGCCAATCAGAAATGGCATATTTTATACAATAAGAACTTCTGCAAGTTTAAAATATTGGATGGTTCTATCTGAAAAAAAAAAGTTAGCTCCCCTTACAGGCCACAATTACTAGGACCTGATTATCATATCATGATATCAGAGGAACAGAAGCATGGGCACTTTGTAGAGGGCAGATAATAAGTCTGGCTCCTTATTCTGGACTGTGTGAGTCATTAAGAGTTGGGACATCTATTTATGTGATGCTTTGATCTTTCAGTAGAGAACTTTCTCCCCCATGCAGATGTACATAAAAGATATAAGTGATGAATCATGATCATAGTCATCATAAATGCATTCATCATGAATCATAAGATACAATGCTTAGTGATAGTCATAGGATACCATATGTACGTATGGGAGAAAGAAGAAAATTCTCTCTATATATCCTGTTTTTCTATTTGTGAACAGGGATTTTTAAAAAAATCATTTTCTGTATTCTTGACTTGCCAGAGCTATGCAAGCTTTGTCAATGCTGGTAAGGAGGGAACAACATTCTAATATTCACAGAGAGATAGACAGACAGAAACCACAGCTCCTGCTGTTGGAAAACTGATTGTTCTTCCATTAGGAAGAGCGAGGTTGATATTGAAACGAGGCAGAAGCAACCCCTGCCTTTCTTGGATCACTGCCATTTTCCATCTGTTGGGGGACAGAATTGTAAATATTGTGAACCCCCTAAACTAATGTTCTGACCTTAAGTGCACTGGAAGATAATTATCCTCTTACTGGTTGCAGTTCGGTTCACTAATGTACATGGAGGGATGCCAGCTTACCTGTTGCCAATCTTTGGCTGGCACAATAAACATAAGAAGATAAGCAATGATTTCAGGAACAGTTCCCAATCATGGTAAGTTCCTGCAATTATTGAACTATCACTATGGCAAAAATTAAAAAAAAAAAAATTGCCATCCTGCATCAGTAAAAATGGCTTCTATGAAATAAGTCATTCTCCTGCTAACATTACTGTAGAGTTTGGATTACACCTGGGATATTATGCTCATTGTATGATTTGGTGCCGAACAACTTTATTTTACTGCTTGTAAAATAAATTGAAGGTGTAGTTGCCTCCACCTAAATCTAAAGAGATGAGTCTTTGGTAGCAAGAGAGTAATTTTTATAATATAATGAATCTTTGATCTATCGATCCTCAGCTCAGCAAGCTTTGAATGCAATGGACAAAATATGTGCATGTATGTACTGTATATGCTTTTGTACATGGGCAAAATCTCATTTGCCTTTTTATACATACATAAAGTTCCACTCAGACTTAATGGGCACTCTGCTTTAACTAATAGCAATAGCAATAACACTGAGACTTACATACTGCTTTATAGTGATTTTACAGCCCTCTCTGTAAAAACCTCTCGCGGTTTTACAGAGTCAGCATATTGCCCCCAAGAATCTGGATCCTCATTTTACCCACCTCGGAAGGATGGAAGGCCGAGTCAACCTTGAGCCTGGTTGGATTTCAACAGATGATAGTCAGCAGAATTGGCCTGCAGTACAGCACTCTAACCACTGCACCACCAAGGCTCTTAATACCTGACAATTGCCAGTTATTATTTGTTTCTTTGCTTAGCAATATGAACAGTTGACCAAATAGTTTTAAGTGTTAATTTTTTAGATGAAATTTCTAAGAAAACAGTGGTTTTCAGATATGGTGTTTGAGGTAAACTCACTTCAAATAGTTGGCTATTGGATTCCTTAGGAATTAAAGTGTTGTCGGCCTCTACAGATTATTCAGGAATAAATCCTGAGTCTTTTGGAGAAGCTTCTCAGAGTTGACATGGCTTAGGACAGTTGATAATTGCAAACAAGAATGTTCTGTTGTTTAAGCCCCTGTCACACTGCACCAACGGATGCAAAGAGGATGTAAAATGGACAAAAAAAGCTTCCATCGTTGGTTAACGTGAGTAACTCACTGCCTCCGTTTTGCTTCCTCTCTATCCGTCCAGCATCCGTCTTTGACGTTTCATCCCTCAGAAAGTTTTGAGCTGCTCAAAACATTTCCGCGGAAAATGTAATCCAAGTTTGTCCAGTTCTGCATCCGCTACGCATCCGTCTGCATCCGTTCGCAGCCGCTATATCCGCAAGCATCCGCGCGCATTCCGCGCAATTCGCACTCCACCGGACCCAGGGAGAAGCGAACGGATGCAGAACGGATGCCAAGCGAAAAACAAAGCGTTTAAAACGGAAAAAACGTTCACAGAGGGACCTATCTCGGATATTAAGGAGTCTAACAGGATGCCTTAGAGGTGCTAGAGATGCAAAGGCACAACCTATACTGCTATAAAAAGGCGGAGCAACTCGTCTGCATCTCACTTTCAGCCCAGCAGCCAGCTGTCAGACCTCTGCAGCCTCATCTGACTCTTGCTCTTCCCACAGCATCCAGTCATGTCAATCATGGATCGTAACACGTCTTGCAGCCACCATCCTTCTGCAACAGTGCCGAAGCCATCTACAGGCTCGTGACTTACTAGGGAAGCAAAAGAGCGCCAAGAGCGTTGGTCCAAAGATGGATCGGGAGAAGAGCAGAGTACGACTTACAACAAGTTGAGGGGAGTCAGAACGAAGACACTCGTGGCATTCCCAGAACATTCATGAGGGATGCCTCCACCATGTTGACGAAGTTGTGCAGCGCCTGACACCCAGGGTTACCAAGGCAAACACAACTTCCGGCCCAGCCTGGAACCTGGCTCAAGTGATCACTCTGCCGCCACCTTGCCCTCAGGACCACCTAGCATGAGCATGCAGTCGCGCGTGGAGGTGCCCACCACAACACCATCAGCATTGTGGTCAGAGAAGTGGTTACAGGCCCACTGCATATGAAGTCCATACCTGCAGGATGCTCCGCAGTCCCTCCCACTGATGAAGGATGGAAGAATTTGCAGAGCATGTACAGATGGAACTTCCCACACCTTGCAGCTCATAAATGGGAAGCACGTGCCTGCAAAGCACCACACCAAGTCGGGCTCCACTTATTTTCAAGCACAAGGCTTCTTCAGCATCGTTCCTATCCATGGTCGATGCTACTACAATCATGACATCGATGCTTCAGGCAGCCGGTTCAATGCTTCAGATGCCCAGGTATACAAACGCCAATGACCTCAAGAGGTCGCTGAAGGCAAACCTGCAGTCATGGGCTTGTCCAGATCCAGACCCCCTGCTCCAACGACACGCCAAATGTGCCTACTTCATTCGTTGGGGATGCACGCCTTCTCCCTCAAACCTACCTCATGAAGCCCTACACTTCCAGACTCCTCACCCTGAAGAGAGGATTCTTCAACTACGGTTCACACGAGGCACCACAGGCATGTGCTGAGATACGCCTTTGGCATCCTGGCCAAACATGGTTCCAGTATTCTTCACCACCATTGCCAGCATCCCAGGACCGTGAGGAGGATCGTTGGAAGCTTGCGCATCCTGCACCAATTCTCATGCGCACCCGCTCCCCCGGTCTTGCAGAACAGGCCGGACCTCCACAAGGCAATAGACATGGAGCCTGGGGAATGGAGGGCAAAGGCGAATACCTGATTAGACACTGTGGATGTAAAGGCCCCACAGAGCACATGTGAAGGAAGAAGCAGCGCAAAACCTCCTGAACACTGTGCAAACTCCCCAGCTGGAGCAGTCGGCAGTGGCAAGACAGATGATAGATGAATTAATGGTGCTTCTTCAGCCTGTCATCATCACACGGTGGATGAATCCATGATGTTGGGTTTGGCTACAATGAAAGGGCGTTTATAAAAGATTGTGTTTGTGTTTGACCATGTGGATGATATTACATTATATTGATAATAAAGGGCCATGGTGTGCACCTGGGAGGATGGACCATATATCCCTACATGCTGCACTGAGGCTTATCATCCCACTGCTATCCCTACCCATCCCACAGCTATTACCCATCCCAATATCCCTGCCCATCCCACTGCCTATCTTAACCCATCCCACAAGCATACAAGCTTAAACCAATTCTAAAAGTTCCACCAAGAACTTTATATAAAAAAGAAATGAAGCAAGGTGAATCAAAATAAACTTTATTGAACAACAAAGCTGTAAAACAAAAATGACCTCTAAATCAAGTGTCCAAAAAAACTCTCCAGTAGCCACACCCAGTCTCTGCACTCTATTGTCACCGGAGGGTGCCAGTCTCAGTGAAGGTCCAGTCTGTGGGTGGTGTCTGGAATCTGTCTAAGCACCACTGGGTGCCTCCTGCGCCCTGAAGAGACAACAGGTGACGGTGTGTCGCAAACTCTCAGACACTGCTCAAACCCGTATGCTAAGGTCCTTCTCCATGCCATGCGTTCTCAGCCCTACTGATGACAGATGTACTGAGGCCGGGCTTGGCTGGGTGAGAAGATTGGCTGTGTGGGCTGGCTGTCTGGCGCTTACACTGGTTGTGGTGCACGTTGTGGTGGCACGCTGTCATCGGTTGCATTCATTTGTCATGCTGTGGCAACGTGCATCCGTGAACCTGGCCAACTGGAGTGTCGCCGCATTACTCTGTGCCTGACTGGAAGGGCTGCTGCCTGCTGCGCATGGACCTCCTGGCTAGCCATAGCCCTGTAGTAGGGGCGTGGGAAGCCTGTATGGGAGGACATACCTGTGAGGAGCAGACCTGGACTGGTTGGAGCAAGGTTTCCTCGGGTCTGGAGTTGTGAAGCATGCTCGTGATCGGTCCTTCACCACCGGTACCTGATCCTCCATGTCCCTCAGGCCTGTTGACATAGTGAGGAAGGCTTCGGTTGGAGAGAGGAGTCGCGTGTGACCAGCTGAGAGAGAATCTATGCTGGTTGGATGGTTCCCTGATCTCCAGCAACAGTTGGCTCTCCCCCTCCTTGCTGTCTGGTCTCTGCCTTTCTTGCAGGTGGAGCTGGGGGGCGGATGTCTATACTGTTAGATGACTCGATGTCTCCTTTCTCCTCACCGCACCAAGGATCCTCCACGCCGCTCCACCATGTTTACAAACCAGGCTGTCCGTGGTTCTCCGCACTGGCACGCTCCACAAAACCTCCTGAGGACAGACTGACTCTCGCCCAGAAGGTACTGGTTCTCAGCAGGCTTGCCGGAGAAGAGGGTTAGACAGAGGGTCCGTGCTCCTCGGGGCGGATCCACCCTCCAGGAAGCTGCACCTGGGCCATTTATGTAGTCTCTCTGTCCTCGCTTAAACTTACCCCTTGCCAGATTTCTTCAGGTCAGCTTCCCTACCAAGTCTGCATATGTTTCCCACACCGAGGAGCACCTCCAAAGTATAAACCCATAATCTCCGCCCCTCTCTCTCCAAGCAGCCTCCCTGCTTCCGCTTTGTCCCTGTACAGCCAGTGTCCCTTCCGCCACAATAGTCATTCTCTCTCCACCACTCCAGCACCTCATCCTCATTTCCTCCTCAATAAGTATTGCCTCCTCTCCCTTCCCCACATACACTCTTCCTCCCTTGGCAGGACCCAGATGGCCCTCATCAGAGGCTCCAGGTGGTAGGGCTGCTCCTCCACACCGCACCAGCAGCGCAGACCAGCAGGCATCATTATCATCATCATCACCAGCAGATCATCATCTGAGTCACAGCAGCACACCAGCTATATTCAGCATCATCGCAGCAGCAGCAGCAGGATCAGCAGGACCATATCACCAGCCACAGAATGTAATCACCAGAGCCCCAGTCAGCACCAGCACCAGCACACAGAGCACGAGCAGGCTAAGAGGACTAGCAGATGAGCAAGACCAGGAGCACGAGCAGGACGAGCAATCCAGGAGCACGAGCAGACGAGCAAGTCCAGGAGCATGAGCAGACCAGCAGGACAGCAGCAGCTTTAGCAGTACGCGCAAAGCACCACCGCCAGGTAGCACTTCAACAGAAGCTCCAGCCACCAGAAAGCGAAGCCCGAGCAGCAGAATCTCCCAGCAGAAGCAATCAGGACATGGGCGGAGGTGCCCTTCCCTCTGCAGGAGATGCGGCATGTGCGAGACTTTCGCTTCTTCCCCATGTTTGGCGTTGCTGTGGCAGGAGGCTGCAAACCAAGGCTGCAGGAAGCAGCAGCACAAGGCCTGGCAGCAGCAGGCACAAGGCTCAGGCAGACTGGCGCAGAGGCTGAAGGCAGGCTTGCCACAAGGCTGGAAGGCTAGACAGACACAGCTGCAGGGAAGCTGGCCAGGAGCTTGGAGCAGGGCTGCGAAGGCTGGCAGCAAAGGCTTGCATGCACAGGGCATGCAAGACTCGATTATCCTGCAGCAGTCTTTCCTCGAAGGGCTCGCACGTGCAAGCTCTTCCCTTATATCCGCGTGCTGCACAATGCATATCACCCCCGCTGGCGCAATTAACCCCACTTCCGTTAGCTTCCGCTGTGCATCGCTAGCTTCCCGCTCTGCATCCCTCTGCATCCGCTTCATCCATCCACGTCCTCTTTGCTGAGCCCCCCCAGAAGCCCTGGGATGTGCCATCCGCCTTCTATCCGCTAGCTTCTGTTTCACGCATTCCGCTTTCCATCTGCCCTGCATCCTCCCCGCGTTCCGTGTTATCCTCCGTTTGCAAATTGCCCCTTTGAGAGCCGGATAACAACGGATGGAACATTTTGCTCGTCCGTTGTGTCCGTTTTGCATCCGTTGGGCAGTGTGACAGGGCCTTTATATGCATACCCTTACAGACGTGTGTGTTTGTGTCACATCACACAAGCAGATGGGCAAAGAAGTTCTGGGAACATAAACCTCATTGTCAGAGTTTACACCCTAGCCTTTTCTTCCTGTTGCTTTGAGTCAGTGAAATTTTGGTAATTCTTTTCCTAGTCTTGAAAATTGGAGGTTTCTATTCCCTTTTTATATTAATATGTCTGTCTGGCCTGAGAATCACCAATTTCTGCTTCACCAGCAATAGTCCTCATAATGAATATTATTAGATAGCCAATAGTGTAAGCTGATTGTATTGCATTTTGCTGCAGTGAATAAATGGTGCAGTTTTTGTAGATTTAACCTATAACATGTTCACGACCTATGTAGAAATGTATATACTCAAGCATCAACCGATGTAACAGAAAAGCAGCCTCATTTCATATTTATTTCTGAGGAACTCAAAAATAGGGGCTTATGAAATTACCTCTTGTAATTACATGAAATGACTATCATATTCCAGGCAAAATTATATCTACTCGTAAGAGCAGACTGTTTCCACTAGATCACATATCCAATGAGCATTATTGAATTAGGGAGTGGGAGGGGGGACATTTTTTACCTACTTTCCCCTGTGAAGTATTCAAGTTCTTGTGTTTGGTATGAGAATGAAAATTGTAATGAGTTAAATGACTACAATTGACAAGGAAAGAAATGGCTTCACATCTGGCTAAATTGGCCAAAGGACTAATTGCTTACTATAGTACTTTTAGGATGTTGACTTCAATGCAGTCAAGTGGAAGATTAGTTGAGATCAGGAGTGGGATACTACCAGTTCGCACCTATTCGCTAGACCCGGTTGTTAACATTCAAAGCAGTTGTTAGAAGAAAGCATTCAAAGCGGTTGTTAGAAGAAATTACTGGCCTAATCCTGTAAGGAAGGCAGGAAGGAAACATTCTGGTGTTGCTTACAGANGAGTTTTTCCCCCTCCTTTGCTGGTACTTTGCTTGTGTGGAGTGACCATTCAAAGTTACAAGGGCACTGAAAAAAGTGACTTATGACCATTTTTCACACTTACAACTGTTGCAGCATCCCCACAGTCATGAGAGGCCAGGCGAGGAGATGCGTACCTCAATGTGAGTGATGTTGAGTTGGCCACGCCCAGCCAATAACATGACCACCAAGCCAGGTCCATCCAGTCACATGACCACCAAACCACACCCACACATAAGTCACGCCCACAGAACCGGTTGTTAAAAATTTTGAATCCCACCCCTGGTTGAGATGTATCTTATTGCTTGTTTATCATGTGGAGTAAAAACTTCAGTTTAGAATAAAAGCCCAACTGAAGCATTTAACAAATTGAGTTTGACAAATAGCCTCTGTTCATACAGATTTGCATAGCTGATGTTATGACAGCATTGATCTTTTGTCGTGTTTTTATTATATGCTAGTGGTCATGTAAGGTATGTAATTTTTACATCTTAAATGCATTGCTTGTTCCATGTTAATTTTTCTAGGCCAATATTTAAGTATTAAAGAGGGATTTTAGGGCATAATAGGGCATAATGAATACTTCCCATATATTATTTGGTGTTACAAAACATGTGGAATGCATATGATCCAAATTATAATTGTTGTTAGATTTTTGTTAGATTTTGCAAAGCCAAACAAAGCAACCCAAACAAAAAGAATGCACTGAAGAATCTTTAAAAATTAATGTTATGTACAGAATTATTATACTGCAATGTTATGAAATCAGTAGGGAGCATTTTTGTTTTTCAGTAAATAATCATGAGCAGGATTCAAGATCCCCTCCCAAACCATCACACTTTCTCTTACTCTGACTTCTCTAACATTTGTACTGTATTTAAATTTTAATAGAATTTCTCCCAATTTGATAGATGTAGATTTAATTCCTTGTTTTTTAATATATGAAGAAAGTACAGTTCTCTGTTCTTAATCATCAAAAAATATGCATTAACTCTTTCTCCTCTCAGAATTTTAATTCTAGAAAGATAGTTGTTGGCAATATTTCAATGTTTGTTATGGTTCTCATATGAATCAGCCTATATCAGTTCATGAGATCTTTTGCAAAATAAAGTGTCCGATTCCTTATATCTTTATATTTTGTTTGTAGGTTGTAGGAACAAGTAGAATGAGTTAATTATCTAATGCTATGTTTTTGTATAATGTAATCATTTAGTGTTTATTTTATTGTGTGTACCTTCTACTCAGAGGGTTGGCATTATTGTTCCTAACAGTGACGGATACAAGCAGATCATGCCCTATGACCTCTACCATCCTCTTCCTCGGTATGTAAACCAAATACTCTATTTAGCAATAAGAAAATGTGTTTTTGTATTTTACTGGCAGCCACACATTCTTGATTCTGGTGCTTTTTCTGCATTGTTTTCTGATTTTCTTTCATTTCATCTGAAGGAGACTAGATTGAGGAAACCTGTAAAGCTATTTTATTTGTTTGTTTAAGAAAATGTGTATGTCCCCTCCACTGACTGTCAGTGACTCTGAGTGGTTTACAAAAATAAAAACCCAATATAGAAACAATTTTTAAAAATACCGCTCCCCCTTCCCCCCATGGCAACAATCAATCAGACAAGTCACTTGATGGGCTCCATCTCACTCTGGATTCCCTAAACCCATTAGCAGAACCAGTTCTTTAGGGCCTTGCGAAAGAGTGTCGAAGTGGGGACCAAACTAATTTCCACAGGGATGATGTTCCAAAGGGAGGAAGCTACCACAGAGAAGGCCCTTCTTCTTGTTCCCAACAGAAGCATTACCTCCCAACAGATGCATACCTCCTTAGGAGAGGGGACCTTCAACATTCCCTGCCTCCCCCCTCTCGAGGGTTGGTAGATATGACTGGGAAAAGACGCCCCTTCAGATAACCTGGTCCCAAGCCATGTAGCTCATGGAAGGTGACAACCAGCACCTTGAATTGTATGTGGAAGCACATTGGCAGCTAATGCAGCTCCTGCAGGAGAGATTACCTCTCTACACATCTGGGTTTACTCAAAACCATGTGGGCCGCTGCATTTTGAACCAATTCAAGCTTCCTGATGCTTTTCAAGGGCAGCCCATATCAATAGAGGAGAATATTTGTAGTTCAGGGTTGAAATGAGGGGTCCTTGGTGCTCTCTGAGCTTGCTTGTTTTCTTGCAGACGTTTCATTACCCAAACTAGGTAACACCATCAGTGCTAGCACTAGCAATGAAACGTCTGCAAGAAAACAAGCAAGCTCAAAGAGCATCAAGCAGCCCTATAAGAAAGCATTGCAATACTCAAGACAGGAAGTGACCAGGGCATGAGTCTCTCTTTCTCTCTCTCTCTCTCTCACACACACACACACGCACACACGCACACATGCACACTATACATACAGTGTTTGGAAAATCTACTGGTAATAAAGAATGATAGAAGCTTTGAAGTTTCTTTAGCGTTATATACAGTAGTGTGCGACTCTTAAATGCAATTCCAATTTACCATGAAAAATTATGTAGCTTACTTCATTTATCTTTATTATGTTACAGACTCATTTTTAAGCCCAATAATTTTATCAGAAATTTGGCATTTCAAAGCCAAGTCGTGGCTGATGGACTGTTGGATATGCAAGCAAGTAATAGGCCAGAGCTTTGGAGCTTCTACCAGGGAAATACTACTGTAGTTTAAAGCAGGGGTTTCCAACCTTGGCAATGTTAAGACTTGTGGACTTCAACTCCCAGACTTCTGGGAGTTGAAGTCCACAAAGTTGCCAAGTTGGAGACCCCTGTACCAGGGCTGTCAAACTGGCTGAGGAACTCTGGGAGTTGAAGTCCACAAGTCTTAATGTGGCCAAGATTGGAGACCCCAGGTCTAAAGTACTTGCAGTTACCCAGACCAGATATGATTGCCTTTCCTCTGAACTGTTATGTTGCTTTGAAGGTGGGAAAGCACCCCGTGGACTGCCTGTTCTTCTTCCTGCGGAGGAGGGATTCAAAGCCGCACAGTCTCTTGTGTGGAAGAAGACATCCAGGGATTGGTCAGCTCTGTGGAGGAGTGGAAGTGCATGTACACTCCCAGGATGCCCATTGTTCAGCCTTGCAACATTTTTGATTGTCCTAAGTGGCTTGCTCAGGAGTGGTCTCCGGTAATTAAGTTCTTTTCATTATTGAACTGTATATTTACAGTCACTGAAATAAAGTCATTGAAATGTCTGCATTATGAAAACCCAATTCTTTCAACAGTGGTATATATATATACTGGTAAGTACAGGAGAAAAAGATGCTAGTTGAATTAAGGACTATGCAGGGCAATTTTGTAGACACGCTCAGACCTTTTAATCATTGAATTATGACACTGATTCTTTGTAGAGGGGATACTGAGGCAAAACATCATGCAGTCAGTTGTTTGGCTACTGTTGGAGGAGAAATGAAGATATAATGGAGCGCAGAGATACAGAACACAGTGCCAGACATGAATGTCGATATTGAAAAAGATGTGGGCTATGGGATCAAGCAATAGCTAGGATTCTAGATCTTGATTTTGTGTAGTTGTCTCAGCTGTGAAGTCAGTGGAGACTACAATCAAATGGAGGGCACTTCACTGTATTTTCAGGGCCTTGGCTTCCCTCTCAAGGTTGAAAAGATAAAAACCAAAGGAAAAATAAGAAATATTGGATACTATTTAGAAATGCATTCAAGAGGGAAATGTAAGATTGTAATCTTTAAAAGTAATGAAAAAAATAAAACTAAAATGACTACATTATAAATCATGAAAATTCACTGATTAAATGATTTTAGCATTTATAATGTGCTCTTAGTTCAAAAACTAGAGATGCCGGATAGCTGCCCAGTTATAAGATATAACGCCAAAAGACCAACTATAGTAATGAAGCCAAACAATATAATACTTATAATGATCCCTGATTATTTAAATTTCAAATATTATTGATAGTAAAATGATGTGATAAAAATGTGAAGTTTTATTTTAATAATACCCTTTTACATATTTATAATTCAGGCCATCCTCTAGTTCTTTAATAAGACAAATAAATATCTTGCTTCTATTTTCATTTGGTTTTAATGTTGTACCGAAGGGTGATCCTGGAACATTCTGAATAAATTATTGTTTCTCAAAAATATAGGATAAGAGAGTCAATTTATTCAGCCGCAGTGTGCAATAAATTTCTAGTTATTTGCATTAAGGGATGGAATCCCTTAATGCAAATAACTAGAAATTTACATAATAATTAATAAATTACCAATACAACACTTTAGTTTTTTGTTAAAGCACATAAACCAACAAACCTAGAATGGAATTAAGTGGAATTTAATTACCAGGAATATTTCTAATCATGATTTCTTGCAGAACTGTGCATGCTTATTTGATTGATTAATTATGTGACTACCAATGATGTCAGCTGATAACAGCCACTTAGACAGACTTTCTACAGGATGATTTATCCCCAGTTTGGTCTTTCAGATCTTCCAGTGTGGTGTACCCATTGCTGCTGTCATCAACTCCATCAACCATCATTGTTGGTTGATCTCTTTTTCTCTTCTTTCTTTCTCAGGATTATGGTATCCTTAAAGGAGTTGGTTTTCTCCTAATGCATCCAAAATATAATAATTTGATCCTTGCCATTTGTGAGAACTCTGTGATTCATTTGTTTGTTTGTTTTCAGCCATGCACGATATTCTTGACTCTTCTTCAGTACCAAAGTTCAAAAGCATCAGTGTTCTTTCTAGCATACTTCTTCAAAGACCAGCTTTTGTTTCTCTGGAATGTTGCACAGACAATCATTGTTCACATAATTCTGATCTTTGTAGGTAGAAGTGCATCAGGAAATCTGCATTTTTTTTTCCCTAAGGCTTTCTTTGCTGCTTTACCAACTGCTAGTCTGTTGTATATTTCTTTTTATTGCTGACTCCTTTAGTCAATCGTGAAAGGTAAAGGTTGTCCACCTTCTTCACTGTCAGTTCTAAGGTCCAAAACCATGGATCAGCAACCTTAAACATTTGAAGAGCCACAAAGATCCTAACTGGAAGCTCCCCCATTCAATTCTGGAGCCGACCAGACTCTATGGTGGTTCTCCCACCATAAAGTCTCTTCCTAGCGTGGTGTCCTTTTTCCTCTACCTGTCCTAACCAAAAGCCTTATCAATTGTGGAGCTGACTGGCAACAGGGAGCTACAGTAGAGGGATGAAAGAGCCATGTACGACTCCAGAGCCACAGGTTGGTGACCCTGTTCTAAACCCTCAGTTTCAGAAAGTAAAGGGAGCTAAGATGAGAGGCCCTGCTTTTCAATAGTGACGCCAGCTCTCTGAACAATCTCCCAATGGAGATCAGACTGCCTCCCTCCTTGATTAAATTCAGGAAGAGGCAAAAGACTTTACTACTCCATAGAGTATTCTAGTTAGGTTTGACCTTTCTATTTCAATTGGTTAATTGCATTAGGGGGGAGTGATTTTTTTAAAATTGCTTCTCATTTTTATTTTGATTTTGACCATGAATTGTTTTAATTTTGTCTGCACCATGCAAATTACTGAGAATTTATTTTGATTGTGACAAGATATAGATAAGTAAATAATGTGCTGATTTGCCTATGTGGTGGAGAGTTTTAGGTGGCCGTAGGCCAAAAAGTAAATGATGAAATATTTGATCACTTAAGAGAAAGAGGAAGAGAAGACAACTAGCAGTAAATAATGACAAAATATCAGAAGAAAGGCTGCAGTAAAAGAAAAAAACCTGCCTTGTAGCATCTGAAGGGCTTTCTCCTTGGCAAAAGACGATTCTTGAATTTCTCTTGGTGGTATTCTGAAGATTACTTTATTGATGGAGTAATGAACAACAGTAGTGCATTATGTGCTAACTTTCCATCAGTCTGAAACCTTGGCTACTACCCTTCCCAATCTGAAAAAGGCCAGCAGGAGGAGTTGCATCACAATGTCTTCCTTTGGATTTAATGAGAGGTTGGGAAGTTAGATAGTGTGCAGACTCGTGGAAACACATTGGTTCAAAGAAAGCAGAACATTCATGGCTAATTAATGGCCCTCTTGTGATGAAATAAATGTACAAACACCACACACCACCCATGTAACTTTCACTAAAATGCTTTCTCAAGAGAAAGCTATTGGAAAAGCAATTTTTCTTTATTTCAACTGAATGATAATTATTTCCCACAGTATTCATACTAAACAAGGTTACATGGAATTGGCAGTTGGTATCAAAAGCCAAACTATATGCAAACCAAACATTTGGACAGTCCATGATACACCATTTGGGATCTGTTTCTCTTCCACATGGCCAGTCAAGGGGTGGAGCAGCAAATGTATTCATGCTTATTAATGGAAATAATTGATTATGGTTTTCCTTTCAGTGCACAGTGACATGCGGCCAGGGTTTGAGGTATCGAGTAGTTCTGTGCATTGATCACCGAGGAATGCATACTGGCGGCTGCAGTCCTAAAACAAAACCGCACATCAAAGAAGAATGCATTGTCCCTACTCCATGCTACAAGCCAAAAGGTAAATTAACAAGCAGCCTAATCCTGGCAAGCAGTTATTAAAAATAAGTGCATTTTCCCTCAGCAGGAAGATGATTGCACTTTTGGGTTGTGTAGCTGAGAGCTAATGCCTGAGGCTTCATTTAAGGAGCCAATACTGATTGTCATGATTTGCCAAAAACAGATTTCCTGGCAGGAACTCTAAGCCTATGTAATCACTCTTAAGCTTTACTTGCCTGTAATATGGTATCTTTATGGATGGAAGAAAGACAGAGGAAAAGAAAATGCTATTACACAAAGGAAGTAAGAGGGCTAATATATTTAGGTAATAAAATTAGGGACAAATTACTCTTGAGCAGATGTGGATCCACTGATCAACTTATAATATCTCCAAAATTGAATTCAGGTTCTAGTATTTACTTCTCTCCTGAACTAGCATACAAATCTTTGGCTGAGTAGTATTGATCCGTTAGCCACTATTTTGTTCTGCAAGTAAATTGTTAATTTTTGCCAAGTGCTACCAAAAAGAAAATAGATTCCCCTGATAAATATCTTTCAGGAATTAATGGTAGCATAAATACCTCATTATAGTGCTGTGTAATGAGAAGACTATAGATTATGGTTATTTAAAGAGCAGGATATAGATCTTCGCAGTCGGTAATGCAGTATTTACTCCCCCCCAAGGTGTTCTATTTGGCTTGTGGGTGCTGTACTGGTGATAATTCTTCATTAAGTGCACTGGTTGAATAGAATGCAAATAATATAGCATTCTATAAATAAGTAAAATTGCCTTGAATTGTGAGGTGGCCAATAAATTTAATAACAAATAAAGTGTTAAAAAGGGACAAAATAAAATGGGAAATTGTCTCCAAGACATCTTTTTTAAATATTCAATAGGAGGGAAGTAGTGAGATAAACTGCTTCTTGCATCCTTTATTTAACAAACAATTTAGTTTTATTTACGAAGAGAAAATTGTTTGTAAGTAAGGCTGGCAGTGGTACCCAACAGAGGCTTGGTCAGCCTTTTACAGGTTTTTATTAGACACCAACTGACTGATAAGCAGTAGATTGTATAGCACTTCAAACTCTATCTCCCAAAAGTGCTTTGGAGCACATGGGAATGCAAACGTAGCACCTTTCTACCACACCTAAAGTGGCTGCATCATTTAGTGGGATCACAAGAGAAAGCAGTATAGAATATCAATCCTGGTTTACTTCTGTTATATCTGCAATGGAAATCAAGAATATCTCCCCCAAACAACATGAGGTTTCTAGAGCTACCTCTCTGCTTCAGTTGGGAACATGTGGTAGGTTTGTTCAATTATAGATCCAATCTTCCCTAATTAACATGTCTAATGAAGAGAAGAGAATAGGGGTGATATGAGTACTTGAGGTACTGTCACAGAGAAAAGGGATTTAACCTTTTCTCCAAAGCACTGGAGGGCAAGGTAAAAAGTAAAAAGGGTCAAAGTTCATTAAAGAAAGATCCAACCTAGGACTAAGGAGAAATTTCCTGACTGTGAGAACAATTAATCAGTGGAATAGCTTGCCTCCGGGAGTTTAGGGTACTCTATCACTGGAAGTTTTCAAGAAGAGACAGGACAGCCACTTACCCAGAATCAAACAGGGTTTCCTTTTTCCTTTTCTAATGTTCAATTCTGTATTGGGTAAGATGGGAAAGAGAGCTCATAAATAAATAGTGCGGATGTAGATTTCTATAAAAGATTTATCCAGGATATAAAGTATGCAAATATATTTATTTATCACATGCTTGCTCAGTCATCTCAATTCAATCAGTAAAGCAGAGGTCTCCAAACTTGGCAACTTTAAGACTTGGACTCTTGACGAATGTACACTTTTATGTACACCGAGAGCATTTGCACCAAGACAAATTCCTTATGTGTTCAATCACACTTGGCCAGTAAAGTATTCTGTTCTGTTCTGTTCTATTCTATTCTGTTCTGTTCTGTTCTATTCTAGGAGTTGAAGTCCACAAGTCTTAAAGTTGCCAAGCTTGGAGACCCCTGCACTAAAGCAAGGATAGAGAAGCTTTGACTCAAGGGTCTAATTAAACTTTAAAGGCTGACTAGTCTGATCAAACAAGAATTCTCTGCCTCACCCAAAGTCCCACCTCTCCTCAAACTCCATCATCTCCATTGCTCAGCTAGGCCTGTGCTAACAAATGCCCTTATAACACCCTGCCTTTCTCCCCCAAAAGCAGGGGTATCAAACGCGTTGCCAGCCCGCTGACCGCATCATGCACTGCCATACCCACCCCTGGTTTAACGATATGTCATATGATGACAATGTGATGCCACGAGTTTAACACCCCTGCTCAAAAGAGAAGCCTAAGCCATACAAGAAGCATGTTGCTCCTTTATTTACTAATAAGAATCTTGCTTTACAGATCCAGGCCAAACCAATTTGCCTAGCATCTACCCTCCGTATTCTTCTATGTAAAGAAGAATTTAGGAAACTGTAGCTCCCTCTGTCCTTTTATATGCACAAGCAGACTTAAATGATGTAACAGAGTACATGTTTATTTTGCTCAGTCAAGTGTGAGTTTCACCCTTCATCCAAATTCAGTGCCCTGATCCTGCACTAAAGAGAAGTATGCCTTTATGCAAGTCTGATGATTTTCACTTCAGACTGTTTTCTATTGTATATTTAATTTCACTTTGAAAGACTCTTCATGGCAGGGCCCTTCATTGAGGGTGCGGCATGCCATATGATAGGAAGGAAAGTTCAGAAGTGTTTCTGGATGCGTGTCATGTTCGGCATAGTCTCTTAAGCTCAAATTCTAATATTAAAGATACATTATTCAATGTCAATTGAATGCATTGTATTGTATTGTATTGAGCCCTGGAATAAATGTACTGAGTCCTCTACTAAATTAGTTCAGCTACATTTAATCCTTAAGTCAATCTTGCTAGGAAAGTTGTTGTTTGAATAGCTCAAAAGAAGGTCTCATGAAAGATGACTTCGTAATGTCAGAGGAGAAAACAAAAGTGTCTAATAAAATATTTATAGCATGATATTCATATGGCTTTTACAAACAGTACAATAAGTCCTTAGTCCCCTTTATACAGATGATTTCATATTGCTTTCAAGTGTGACGATCGGTTTGCTATGGATTGATTTTCATACCTTTTTCCTTTGACCCTGAAGGGCCAGTGCAGCTCCATAGTTTAATACAGATTCATGTTCTCATGAGAACATAATTTGGCTCCTCAGCTGAGTATTTTATCAAACACTTTTAATGCATTTCTCTGATACCAATCTTGAAGGGGAAAGATAGAGAATGGCGCTGCTTTATCTCAAAAATGACAATAAAACTATTTAGCTCAGTCTTTGAACCCACAATGTTGATGAACTGATAAACTCTGCCTAGAAGGGCATCACCGAATGATTTTAGTCTTCTTTTATTGAACCATCATTCATCACATTTACATTTTCTTCTATGTCATAATAAGCTATCAAAGTGGAACATAGCAGAACCCTTTTTATAGACTGTAAGAATTATTACCACTCTTTTTTCCCCACTTTTAGCTAAGCAGTGCTGAACTACATAAGCCTACTAACTTGGAATCCCTTAGTATACTTCAAAGAAAAGCACACTTGTGTGCAATACTTCCTATCATTAATAATAATCATCTTCTCCATTCTGGAAGTTTCCATAGTATTGGACAAATATGAAAGAAAAAAAAAACCTCCTCATCTGTCATACTGGAAAATGTGTGGGCAGTGCCAAGCTTATACATTTCTTTGACAGAACTGTGTCAAATGGAATAAACCACGATAGGAAAATACATTTTGACTCACAGGCAAACCTCCATGTTTTTTTCCTCTAGGCAGTTTTGAATTAAGCATAGTGTCCACCTTTTGCAGCAGGAAATCTACCATTAACTAAAATTTGCCAATATTTTAAAGTTGGTTTAACATCTTGACCTTTTCTAAAATTATTAACCATGCTTTTCTGATTTAGATGAAATAGGAAACTGCAGTTTAATTGAAGAAGTATTCGCTTTCCTCTTTCTCTTATAGAAGCAGAGCAAAGGGCAATATGTATAGCCAGAAGGCTCATTCATATCTCATCTTATTAAATTTAGTCTGATTGTGTGAAATAACTTTTCAGGAAGCTTTGTACTGTGCAAGCATTGTCTAGATGCTCACAGATACTTAGCAAACATGGCATAAAAGCAAGGTAATTCCTCTTTAGATAAGTTACAAAAGAGGATTATGTTTTTTTAAAGTACATTATTTTTGCATGTTTCCTATTTCCCTATGATTGTTTTTCTAGAAAAACTTCCTATTGAAGCTAAATTGCCATGGTACAAGCAAGCTCAGGAGTTGGAAGAGGGAACGGTGATTTCTGAAGAACCAACGTAAGTTTTAAAACATTATCTGCTGAAATCATTGCACTTGATGATCCAAGCAGCACATTACAATTATATATGATGTATGAATTACAATGTGTAACACACTTAAATCTGCCTGGAGCTAAGATATTTTGTCTCCCCTTCCCTTTCCCCCAAAAGGTAAGGGATTATATACACACACAAACACAGACAGGTAAGCTGGCTCGAACTTCGCAGTTCAACTCCTCTGTAACTGATAACATTTTTGGCATCCCACTACGTCCTACCTGCCAAGTCCAAGCTGGCAGCAATTGTTAATCAAAGTCTTACTCACACAGAGGGAAATGGGTCTTTTACTTCACAAAGCACAAGGCAGTCCACAAAACAATCGTTCTTCCAACATAGTCACGAATAAAATCTAAAGTAAGCTAAACTTTGTCCCGTACAAAGTTTAAGGAGAAAGCACACCCATTTTTATCCCCTGTGGAGTGTGGCTCAGTGACTCAGCTCGCTCTCTGACCCTCTCATGCCACCTACGTTGCTGCTCACATTTCAATCTATGACGCTGCTTGGGGTCGACCCAAGACTTCTCCTCTTCACTTCCTGTCAGGGGCTGTTCCGACATGCCTTCCTCCTGATTCATCTCAGGCTGTTCCTCTCAGTTGTCTGATGGAACCCGAGGCATTATCAGGGACGAAGGCATTGGCAGGGAGAAAGGTCCTAGGGAAGAAGACATTGCCAGGGAGGAAGGTCCTGTGGAGGAAGGCATTGCCAGTTCCTCCCCCTGATCTTCCAGGTCCTCTTCCTCTGACAGCATAGGCTCGGGAGTCGGGGCCACAACATTAAGGTATTTGTTATGGATTTCAAAATACTGTATTACCCAATTTGTATTGCGTTTACTGATATAAATGAAGAATTAAATCACAAGTAATATGGTATAGTTTTTTGCCTGGATAGTTAATCTATGGAAGTATCATCTTTAGGGATCTTTATTCTTGTAGCACCTTTTTTCATTCATAATTAATGTACTTCTCCTAAATGTTGATGTCTTATTTTGATTTAGTTGCTTGAATAGTACAGTACAAATAAAGAAGAATATTTGTAGCTCAGGGTTGAAATGAGGGGTCCTTGGTGCTCTCTGAGCTTGGTTGTTTCCTTGCAGACCTTTTATTACCCAAACTAGATAACACTGATGATGTTACTTAGTTTGGGCAATGAAATGTCTGCAAGGAAACAACCAAGCTCAGAGATCACCAAGGACCCCTCAATACAGTACAAACTTCCCATCTGCTTTAAAATACATGTTAGATTAAAATCATTCAGGTAACTCAACTTGATACCATAAAAATGTCTCCTTGTGGCCAACAAATAGCTGATTTAGATGTTAAGCCCATGTCCCACTGCACCAGTGGATGCAAAGAGGATGTAAAATGGACAAAAAAGCTTGCCATC
>BHFT01022498.1:0-13519 GCA_004320025.1 Laticauda laticaudata
CATTTAAAAGAAGGATTTACGAGAGACTGTTATGTTTTGCTTTAGATTGTTCTGTTTGTAGTAAGTCCAATGTGTAGTTGTCTTACAATTCCAGTTGAAATCTCCCATCACAAGATATAGTGTCAATTATGTTCATGATTGTGAGTTTTCTCTAAAAAAATTCTTTCTGATTTCAGATTTCGGAGATAGATTTTCACATTCAGGAGCTGTTTTCATGTTTAGTTGTCGCATGTAATTTCCACCTCTATAAAGACCTCCATCATCATCTGTATCAATCACATTTCACTGGAACGATATGCTTAAATGAAACACCTACTCCTCTTTTCTTGCAGTTGTGTCAAAGAAAGTATATTTCTAACTTTGGCTGTACTACAGACAGTTTGCTTGTGTTGCTTTTTAACTAGTATTCTTGTAGGCGGTTATATCAAATTTAATTCTCTAATTTATGGAAAAGTTTCCTTCTTTTTAGCAGAATTAAGTCGTCTTTATGTATAATTGGTAATCAGCTTTTTTCTCTCCATTTATGAGCTTTATCATTAGGGTTTAGCATAAGCTTTGTGTAAAGATCTGGTTCAGGATTGGTCTCCTTAACTTCTACTTTTCCGGCCACCACTGCACCGTTTCTTTCCATCCGCTATTTCGGCAATCCTCTTGGAATTTCCAGCATGTGACCTTTTCTTCTTCTGGTCTCCCTCTCTCCCTCCAAACGTATTTTCGAGTGCAAAACAATTCAGCTTTCTCAAATGTTCATTGTAGTCAATTCTAGTTATTCTGTTTCTTGCCATGCTGAAACATTAAACCTCTGGAATCCAATGCCATGACTAGAATTCACCTTTGTTCAGTAGATTTTAGTCAGGAATCAGCTAATGATCTTTCAATCATTGCTCACGTGTAATGCTCGGATCTCGATAGGCACTTGTAGTTCATGAGGGAGAACCGACGGTGAGACGCCTATAATATTTGTATTTTCCAGAGATTTGTATCTCTCTTTGCCACCTGTAATATTGTGTTGGTTAATGGATCGTTCCTTGTAAATCTGATGGTGAATCTCTAGTTGGGTAAGCTATTTCTATACATTGGCATACTTGAAAACACGTCGCAAAACCTCATGCTATTCCATCATCATCTTCTGTTTTGGTTATTTCCAGATCTTCAGCCAAGATTTATATCATTATCTCTCACTAAATTTTGTCCGCTTTTCTCCTCATATTTTTGATAAGTCTGAGCTATTAAATTTCTGAGTCTATCCATCACAGCATTCACTTTATCTTGTTCAATCGCACCTGTTAAATCTAGTCATCAATATCTCCAAATATCGCTATGGGCTCTTTGTTTATCTTTGCTTCGATTTAGTTTTTGAATTTCTCAGTCATAGCTTCAACAGTCATTTGTTGAATACGCTTCGCACCTTTTCATTCAGTTTTGTTTCTATTGCTCTTTCTAAATAGCTCTCTCATTTCTTGCGGCTCTATATGCTGGCTGATCCCTTGCATTATCATCCTGCAGATGTCAACTTTTCCTGATCTTTTTTCTTGCTGTACAATTGTCTGTTTGAGCATTTGTATTCCTCCAGATGGGTGAAGAGGAAGAATAGGAATTGAACAACAGCTGGCTGTTCACATAATTTCTGCATCCATTTGACGGCACAGATTCTAAAATCTTACAACGGTTCTTGCTAAACCTTAAGCACTCATGAACATGACCGACAAATGATAAAATCCAAGAAAAAATAGGTGGTAAAAGAACGAAGAACAGATAAAGAAAAAGATTCTTCAGGCGTCTTGGTAACTAGGCCTTAAACTCCAATCGCTTCGTTGACAATAACCGTAAAAGGTCAAAAAGGAAAGCAAATAAAGATAAATACAAAGCCATAAACAGAGAAAGGAGAAAACATTGTTATAGAAATCTGGTAAAATATTGGCTAGGAAAAAAGAAAAGGAGAAAAAAACTGAAATAGGAAAAAGGAATTCTTTCAGTTCTACGAACTACCTTATCCAATTAAAAGTTCTGCCGAGATAGTAAAAAGTTACAACCCAAAATAAAAGGAAAGCACAAAAAAAAAACCCAACTACGGAGGGGTGAGAGAAAAAATGACAGAAGGTAGAGAGAGAAGACCACACAGAAAAGGCCTACTCCTTAGAATAAAATGATCGAAAACATTAATAGCTAAGGCTTTCGTTAAAAAGTACGAATGCAAAAGTGAGACAATTAGCCGCAAGAGCAAAACCGAAGAGACACAAAAGCATGGTTCGTCAAGAGTCCAGAGATCCATAATAACTATTGAGAAGATAATTAACTGGATTAAGGGAGAGGTAGGAGAATAGCCCACTACCTTAAAAAAAGAGAAAAAGAACACTGCACCTATTAGTTTATCCTAAGGCTTTTTGTTAATTTTCTTGCTCTCTTCCACTAGATATTATTCGATCTTTTTTTGTAATCACTTCAACATTCCAGACTCCATGCTACTGATAGAAACCCGAGAAGAGCACTCTGCACAATAAAAACTTCCCATGCTCTTCCTCTCTAGGTCTTATACATGACAGGTCTCAAAGTCCTGAAAAGAAGTCTGAAGTTTCTAGCGTTTGTCTGGTTCGAAAGAGAAAAAAAGAGAAACAACATTTTCTGAACCTCTAGTTGCAGCTGTTACAAAGCTTTCCTCTGTTTTCACTTTCCCCTCCTTTTTCCCAAACAAATTTATTATCAAAAAGCTTAATTATAAAAGTAAAAGGGTTTTACAAAAAAGCTAAAATGGGGATGTCTCGCCTAAAATTATAATAGAGACAAGACCCAGAAGAAACAAAAATGAAAAATAACGATAGACTAAAAAGAACCAGTCCAGTTCAAAGTTAAAAAATTGTATAAAAATAGTCCCAGCAAAACGAAAATAAGAGAAAAATAATTTGACTTATCCCATTTAAAATCGCTCGCTTAATTTACTTCTGTTCGAGATTTTATACGATTCTTTCTTTTCCTTACGAGGGTCCTTTTTAAATCTTACAAGTGAAGGAGAAAACTGGTCGTCACCAAACCAGCACCAACTTCTCTTTCTATCCTCTTTCATTCAGTAGCTCTCCAACTTCAGGCAGCTTTAATGGCTGCCCTCTTTGCCGCTGGCAAACAAGAGCTTCTCTTGGATCTGTACACAGGGACTGCGGTAACCCTGGATCAACAGGATGTGCTCTGTACATTCACCGTCTCTTGGACCAGTGTTATGATCGTTGGACTGTCCAGAGCAAAGATGTCGGCAGCGCTCTCAACCTGCCAAGATCACATGTCCATATTGGTTTGAATCGCCCCCCCCCCCCCCCAGACCTTTGTGTCCTAAATGGTTCGACAAAGGGTGACTACCCAGCAGAATATACTGTACTTATCGGGGAGCAGGAAGAAAATCCACAGTTGATTATTGGATGATATATGCAGAAGATGAAGGTAGAGTCACGACTGGAAAGTGATCACAAATCAGTAATTCTTACTCTTATATTACACCAGAAATTTCTAACGGCTAGTACAATCTACCTACCCAGGTTAGAGAGTCAAAATACCCAGGTAAAAATTAAATGGACTGAGAAAAATGCAAAGGAAGTTACTAAATGGATTTTAGTGTCAGAAACAATAGAACTTCGTACATCTCTACTAAGAAATAAGTTTGAAGGATCATACTTAGAGGGGTTTGAAACTTTAATTTCAAATTTGAAATGGGTTCTCACGAACAGAATACTAGCTCAATCAAAAAAGCTGATTTTAAAGACTAAAAAGTGGTTTGATTGAAATTGTGCGCAACTGAAAAGGATATATAACAATGAGCAGGGGTGGGATTCTGTCGGTTTAGACCAGTTCAGTAGAACTGGTTATTATGATTCCTGGTAGTTTGGAGAACTGGTAAAAGGGGCCCCTAGCTGGCCTCATCTGACTCTGCCCATTTCTCTGTACCCTGCTCAGTCAATCCTTATCACGCATGTGCAACATCGCACACATGTAGAACATCGCAGGCTGATTGCATTTTAACCCCATCCGCCCCGCCCCTCCTTATCTCATCCATGAGCCATTGCTGCCTGTTGTCTGCCTTCACCTTCCTACCAGCTCTCAGCTAGTCCTTGAGTATTGAAGATTTGTCTTTAAATGAATCCAAATGCCAGCTCCTCTTTAGGACAATGATGGTTTATTCAGCAAACAACACTAATCAGGCAAGAATGGCTAAAAGCCAGGCAAGGTTAGCAGATTTGAGTTTGCTTTCTTTTTATTATCATAATCATGAGACACATCCCCACCATACCCAGGCCTATATGCAGTTCTAGTCCTGGCCACGCCTAATCTATTATCTCTAAATGCTATTAATCCTATAACATGTCTACCTCCCTAACCTATTTCGACCCTCACTAATTGATCCCCACCTGGTGCCACCTTCACCATGTCTTAACTCAATGCTTAATTATCACCTATATGTGCCCCAACCTCCTCTAACAATATGTACTACATCAATGCATGAAAAAGCCATATCCAGCCCCGTAGTTGTTTCAGAATCCATCCTTCAGCCTGCAATTGTGTCAGAATCCCTCTTGGAGCTCACAGCTCTGCTGAGTCATTCTAAAGCAATCTTCAACACCATCGGCTAGCACACAAAACAATAGAGATCCGGTGTCAGCAGAGCTAAGGCGAATATTCTCCACTGCCAGCTGACTTGCTGTGAGATGTGTTTGGAGTTGACGGGCTCCAAGGGGAACTCGGAGCCCGACACCAGCCATTACTGTCTATCTTCCACCATGATTGCCTAGCTGAGTGAGGTTCTGCAATCTGCTGCTGCTGCTGCCAGACCCAGTTGAGTCCCAACTCCTTGGTCAGCCTAAGTTGCCACCACCGTGCTACTGCTGTCACTGCCCTTGCCACCACTGCCACCACAAGCTACGGTTGAATCCCTACTCCTGCACTGGCCTCAGCTGCCACCGCCGTGCCACTGCCACCCTCAGCGCACGTGGCCTAACTAGCTGCCCCATGTCCCTGTCTGTGTTGCTTCACCGCGGGGCCGACCATGCGTCTCTCGCAGCCTAGCAAGGTTCCCCCCCACCCCA
Organism: Laticauda laticaudata; assembly: GCA_004320025.1. NCBI lineage: Eukaryota > Metazoa > Chordata > Lepidosauria > Squamata > Elapidae > Laticauda > Laticauda laticaudata. Next base: position 5,067 of record BHFT01022498.1, read on the forward strand.
CTTGCCTAGCTTTCTTAGCCACAGGACCTGCCCATGCAGCTTTCGTGGCTTAGCAAGGTTTCCCCCCCCCCCAACCATCCCCAGCNCCCCCCCCCCCAACCATCCCCAGCCTCCAGCTTACCTAGATCACTGGTGGCAGAGAGGAAGGCAAGCAGGGCTGACCTATCACTGCTCGAGTCCCCACAAGCCTGCATCTCGCTCCCCGCCTGGACTCTCCTCAGCTGCTTGGCCTTGCCTACTAGGGGCGGGGGGAGGGGCAACCAGCGAGCACAACACTATGGTGCCCAGGCCTGCATCACCCCTTAACCTGCCGCCCCTTCCCTCTGCCACCTGCTGGCCTGTGTGCTTTGGCTGAATGCAGGCCACATTCTATAAGAATGGTGCAAGTCAAGCCTCCTGAGAGCAGATCTTCCTCGGTGGCCTGCACTCGGCTAAAACGCTTGGCCAGGTGAGGGAGGGGTGATATCCAGAGGGACAATGCAGGTAGATGCGTGCTGCACCCCCCTAGCAGCTGTGGAGGATCCAAGTAGCAGCAGAGGACAAGATGCAGGCTGCCGGACAGTTAAGTGGTGATGGCAAAGCTCTGGCTAGCTCACTTTTTCCTCTGGCATCAACCACGGGAAAAAGGTAAGCTTGTACTTTGCAGGCAGTGGAACCAGGTGCAAATGGATAATCGCACCCAGTCCCTGGGACTCTAGGAGACTGGTCAGGAAGAACGTAAATTAATAAGCAACGTTGGAAGTGTGTGTGTGTGTGTGTGTGTTTCAGGTGGGTCTCCTAGCTTTAGAAGGGGAGAAGGAAGGAGGAAGGGAAAGGACAGAAACAGAAAGAGGGAAAGAGAGAGGGAAAGAGGAGGGAAAAAAGGAAACAAAAGGGAAAGAAAGAAAAAGGGAGAGAGAAAGGAAGTGAAAGGAACAAAGGGGATGGAAGGAAGGGACAGAAAGAAAGAGATAGAAAAAAGAAAGAAAAGGAAAGAAAAAGAGAAAAGAAAGAAAGAAAGAAAGAAAGAAAGAAAGAAAGAAAGAAAGAAAGAAAGAAAAGAAATGGTTACAGAATTACGGCTGTCAATTTGTGCCAATTTTTGGAGATAGAACAATCTTTGGGAAATGAAATTTACACACATACTTATTGGCTCTCCACTCATATAAACCAGGGGGTGACCCTAACTGTTTGACATGTATTTTCTTAACAAGGATGTTATTATCCACTATTAATGTACTATAATTTGTCAGTACTATTTTTTATATATTATAAATAGTGATGTCTATTGCTGGTCTAAGACAATAATAAAATAATATTTTTCTTCTTTATTTGTTTCCAAGTATGATTTGATTGCTTATTAGTAACCTATGACTACCAATAAGTGTTGTATCTTATGATGCTTGATGAATGTATTTTATTTTTTCTTTATGTACACTGAGAGCATATGCACCAAACACAAATTCCCTGTGTGTCCAATCACACTTGGCCAATAAAGAATTCTATCTATCTGTCTAATTGATGATAACCCTTTGCAGGGCTTAGAATTGGTGAATGACCTGAGTCAACAAGTGAATTTAATGATTGAATGGATATTTGAGCTGGAACTCGGCAGTAAATATCATAATTAATGTAAGAGATTATTCTAGCATTGTGGCATGTTTGCTTTTTCATTGCAATGTACACTTTTTTCACATCTTCTGCAACCCTTTTATAAACAATAAAAGCTACAATTTTTCCTTTTGAATCTTACAGACAAAACAGATGCCAGCAAGACCCACACCGGTATGGACTGAGAAATAACAGCAATATTGAAGCAAAGCAGAGTGAGCAGAAGTAATAATATTCTCCATTTCCATCAGGAAAAACTTCTTCCACATGCAGTTTGAGAGATAAAGGAAAGAAAATCAATGAGAGATTTCCGAGCTGGGAAAAGTTAATATGTGGAACTCAAGAGATACCATACACAAAAAAGGCAAGGGAGATATTTTTCCATTCAGAAAAGTGGAAAATATCTGGTTAAGTGAGTGGCGAGGAATAGGTGTATGAGCATGGGAACATAAGGGCAGACAGTAGTACAGGTGTTGCCTGTGAGGACGAAAAGGCTTAAAGAACCACTGAACAAGGGATCACATATATTTTTTGACCCTTTCTCAAGAATTCAGTGTTGGAAAAGCTCATGTGGTGTGCCGTCATTACGGAGAAGACCACGCACATCAAATCGCTAGGTCGATTAAGCAGTGGAAGAATCCACTATTGGAGATAAGCGCTACCACATATACAATGCTCTGGATGTGTTGGCAAAACTTTGTTTTTCTAAGAACAGATCCTTTACAGGTTCGCCAGAAGAACCCAGAAGAGATGCTCCTACAAGCTTGCTTCCAATGTTGGAAACCGATTATTAAAAAAAAATGGCAACTTTGTGATTACAGTCTGAAGGACTCACAACAGCTGAAGCCCGTAATGACTGTCCAGATTGTGGGGAAACATTTCATTGGATATTTCCACTTCGTGAGACACCTGAGGACTCACACAGAGAGAAACCATTTGAATCTGTCCTGATTGTGGGGAAAGTTCTCTCCAGTTACAATTCGAATGGCATAAGAATCAGATAACTCACACAGAAAGAAAACCCTTTGAATGTCCTCTTTGGCGGAAAAGTTTTCAGTCAGAATTCTGAACCGTTGGGTGACACCAAGGATCTCACACAGGAGAGAAACTCCCTTGAATGTCGGCTTTGTGGAAAAGTTTCAGTCAGATCATAGTCTGCCCTGACCATCAGAGGACTCACACAGGAGAAAAACCTTTTGAAATGTCCTGTTTGTGGAAAAGTTTCAGTCGAAATTATCTCTAGGATTCACATCCAAGAGTACTCACACAGAGAAAACCCTTTGAATGTCCTCTTTGTGGAAAAAAGTTTCAGGCAGAATTATGACTGTGGTAATACACCAGAGGACCACACAGGAGACAAACCTTTGAATGTTCCTGTTTGTAGGGAAAGTTTCAGTCAGAGTTTTGTGAACACCAAGAGGACTCTACAGAGAGAGAAACCTCTTCGAATGTCCTATTTGGTGGGAAAGGTTTCACACAGAATTCCAACCTGGTCAACACATCAGAGGACTCCACAGGAGAGAAAAACCCTATGAACTGTCCTATTTGTGGGAAAAGATTTCAGTCAGAATTCTGACTTGCTAAAAATCAGAGGACTATAAGAGAGCGAAACCCTTTAAATATCCTGATTGCTGGGAAGTTTCAGTATAATTCGAACCTGGAAAACACCAGAGGACTTCACCATAGGAAAGAAACCCTTTGAATGCCCTGTTTTGTTGGGAAATGTTTCAGTCAGAATTCTCACCTGGCAAACACCACAGGTCACACAGGAGAGAAACCCTTTTGAATGTCCTGTTTTGTGGGAAAAATTTCAGGCAGAATTCTACCTAGTGAGCATCAGAGGACTCACAAGGAAAAACCCTTTGAATGCTCCCTGTTTGTGGGAAAGTTTCTCAGTCAGAATTCTTACCTGGTGACACCAGAGGACTCACACAGGAGAGAAACCCTTTGAATGTCCTGATTGTGGGAAAAGTTCAGGCAAAATTCTTACAGTAGTGAGCCATCAGAAGACTCAGTGGAAGAGTAAAAACCCTTTGAATGTCCCCTTTGTGGAAAAGTTTCAGTCAGAATTCTTACCTGGTGAACCATCAGAGGACTCACACAGGAGAGAAAACCTTTGAATGTCCTGATGCCGGGAAGAGTTTCAGTCACAATTCCAGCCTGGTGAAACACCAGAGGACTCACACAGGAGGAGAACGAAACCTTTGAATGTCCTGTTTGTGGGAAATGTTTCAGTCAGAATATCCAACTTGATTAACAACAGAGGACTCACACAGGGAGAGAACCCTTTGAATGTCCTGTTGGTGTGGGAAAGATTTCAGTCGAATTCCACTCTGGTGAACCATCAGAGGAACTCACACAGGGGAGGAAACCCTTTGAATGCGTTGTTTGCGGGAAAAGTTTCAGTCAGAATTCCTAGCTCTGGTGACGCATCAGGAGACTCACAAAGGAGCGAAACCCTTTTAATATTCGATATGGGAACAGTTTCAGTTAGAATTCTGGACTGCTTTACATGATCAGAAGTTTACACAGGTGGAGAAACCATTTGGATGTGTAGATATTGGTATTCAGTGGGAATTCTGACCTGTGAAACATCAGAGGACTCACACAGGAGAGAAACCTTTTGAGCAAGCTGATTGTGGATATATTTCAGTACAGTTCGAACTGGTGTATACTGGAGGACTCATAGAGATAAATCCGTCTGTGGATGATGCTACTGGCAATATAGTAACCTTGTTGCCCACATGGAAATCCAACTGAAGGAAAGGTTGATAGGTTTATAGCGAGGTTTTTAATTTCATTTCTCATCTCTCATTAGGAATGTAGATAAAGACATTACCTCGAGATAAGACTTGTAAGTGGAGAAAAAAAGGAAAAACGGAAAAGGGGCTAACTCCCAGTGCTTGTTATCAAGCCAATTTAAGGTTTGCAGAAGTCATGGAATTCCTGAAAAAGTCTTTTGGGTGTATCTTTTGTTATTGGCTATGGAATTCCCAACACGTGGAATTTCCTTCTTATTCTAACCCTTTTGGTGGTCCTCCATATTTTGAGCCCCAGAATTCCCCAGCCACCATAGAAGTAGTCCTCTACATACAACTGTAATGGGGCCTACCAATTTCGGTTACATGTTGCAGAGGTTGTTTCGTGAGATTGATTAACGACCTGTCCCTATACCCTTCTCTCCCTGATGAAGCTGTTAAACAATGTTCAAGTCAAACAGTGACCCCCTCAGGGTTGTGGGAATCTCTTGGAAGCCTAGCCTCCATTACCCCACCCTTTGGGTCTCCACAGGCATTTTCCTATTCCCACTGGAAAACAATCCCCCTGCAATTGTTAGGCCTGACTCCCAACCCACCAGGCATCACAGCCTCTTCCTTCTCCATGTCTTTTCAAGATCTCTGAACCTCATATTGGTGAAGGAAGGCAAGATACGCATTTGTGGGCTTCATGACTGTGTTATGGAAGCAGCCATTATTTTGAATATGCTTGGGATTCATGCCTGGGTCATGTGGCAGACTTGTCGAAGCAGCTTCTATTTTCTCATGCCTGCCTCTGTGTCAAAGTGGCTGCCTCTGGGAAATCTCCAAAACTTCGGTCTAAGTATCCCTAAGCCTTATGATAAATACAATTTTTGTCATTATTGTGCTGTATAGTGCTGCCACTGCCGAAAAAAACCAATGCAGTCCCAGGCTGCATCAACAGAGGCATAGTGTCAAGACAAAAAGCAGTGACACAGTTGCTTTGCACTGTGCTGGTGACAGCAGAATCGTGTGTTCAGTTCTGGTCACCATGACACAACCAACCCCATGTGTCTATGATTCTATGAATTTAGAGGCAGTTTAGAAAATAGGTCCACAGTAGCTCCCTGAACGTGCTTGTGGTAAGTGGACTTTTATTTTTTTAAAAATATTATTTTATTCAAAATATTGATGGACAATACAAACTCCAAAAACTATTTTTCCTTTTTCCAGTCATCACCTGTTCTGCTGTGCTGGGAGATTTAGGTTAGCTAGGAAGCAGGACATGGTTGGATTTCTTTCTTTCTTGGTAGTCTTTAGATCTTCAGTGTTGCTTCCCTTTGGACTGAAGGTTGCTCTTTTATAAGAAAATATGTACGTACATGGTGTGCTGTGAGTTAATCTTGTGACTTTGCTAGCAAATTTTATGTGACAGAGCTATCCAATGGCAGATAGATTTATGAATGAATCTGTGATTCTGTGAGCAACTCAATCTGCCTGCCTGATTTGCCTGATTTTGGGTAAAAGTTGCCCTTTTTTTATAAAAAAAAATCAATATTTATATAAATATTTATAATATTTACATACAAGCTATGCCCAGCCAGTCAGTTTGTGCCACACCCACAAATTAGGCCATCCCCACAGAACCAGTTAGTGGTCCCTGNGGTGAACCAACAAAATTAAACATCAAAGCACTTTGTTAACAATCTACTATTCCATTTAATTTGTATAAAATTTAGAATGGTTTCTTATTCACCATAAATCACCAGGATCATTGTCTCTGATTTGTCTGGGATGAAATATCTTTGATTCTTATTAATAAAACTTTTTCTTAAGATTTTAGTTCAGAGCAATTAAGAGAACAGTTGTGTCTTATTTCTTATTTGATCCATTTTCCAAATTGTTTTCCAGTTAGATATGGTAAGTCCATTCTCCAGTGGTCTTAAGAAAATCCAGTTAATCATGCATCGAGTCTATTAACTCCAAATCTGTAGAAGCCACATCCGCTTCAGCGTTCCAAATAGGATACAGCACAGCGAAGAAAAAAACCAGGAAAAATGAGAAAATCCCCCTTTACACATACAGCAACCAAACAGCATAGATTGCCTCATGTAGGAGCAAGCACTCTCCAACCGATCAACATAGAACTATCTATTCTTGCCCTTTCTACAATTTTTCTGCTCCAGCTAAATTTAATATGCTGACACCCCTCCAATTTATACCTGAACAGCATTGGAACCAAATTATTTCACAAGATCTTTGTGTGTTTTGTATACTTAATGGTTTTGTCATGAGGTCAGTTAAATTATTTTCTGGTGGACAATAAATTATGACTTATTACATTTTCTTTCCCTGTATCCCTTACATTAGAATAGAATAGCTTTATTGGCCAAGTGTAATTGGACACGCAAGGAATTTGTTTTGGTGTAAATACTCTCAGTATACATAAAATATGCATACTTCAAGAGTTGAGAATCTTATGGTATGACACAATGATCGTCATAGGGTACAATAAGCAATCAAATCATACTAGGAAACAGTCAATATAAATCGTAAGTATACAAGCAACAAAGTTACATTCATACAGTCACAAGTGGGAAGAGATGGGTAATAAGGAGTGATGCCAAGATTTAGCAGTAATAATAGTGCAGACTTTGTAATAGTTGAACAGGGTTGAAGGAATTATCTGTTTAGCAGAGTGATGGCTTTCGGAAAAAAACTGTTCTTGTGTCTAGTTGTTCTCGTGTGCAATGCTCTATAACATACTCTCTTTCTTGTAATTTCTGTATTTGTACTCCAAAGTAGTTCTACGATAACTATTACAGGAACTGGATATATCTAGTCCAGGGGTATCCAAACTTTTTGCAAGGAGGGCCAGATTTGGTGAGTTGAAAATGTGTGGAGGGGCAACCATTCAGCCTGACATTCTTTGAACTATTAACACTAAATAAGAAAACACCAGCCAGCAGGGATGAGTCACAGGCTGAGCCGGTGGGGAGAAGAGACTGTGGGCTGCTATAAATTTGAAAATGGGTGGCAATTGGCCCCCAGACCGGACTTTGGACATGCCTGATCTAGTCCAACACAGAGAAGGTCTGGGGTTATATCATTTGAGGGAGTGAAGAAAAAAGGGGGTGGACATATTGTCCAACGCCCCTCAGAACAGCACAAAGAGAAACAGAGACTTATCAAAAGGTTGTTGAGTATGGCACAACTCTAGACCTCAGAGCCGGGGAGGAGGTGTGGCGGTTGTTATCATAGAATCTCGAGTAGCCTCCAGAGGCACTGTTCAGCAAGTCCCCTTTGTGGACCTTCCATCGGCAGATAGAAATAGCTGGTGACTCTGGCTTTGGGGAGCTTCCATTGGCCGATAGAAATTGCTTTGTGGCAAGGGGTGTGTGTGTGAGCACTTCTATCAGTAGTAGATTGGGGTATTCTAGCCTAAGTTACTTACAGGGTGCTCCGAAAGGCAAGTTTTCTCCCCCCCTGCCCTTCTCCCCCATTTCTCTTCATCTTGTGTAATTGTAACAAATGATGTGAGAAATGGCGGGGAAATGCATGGTTTTAAATAGGCCTAAATTTTGGGGGCAGGGCTTAATTTCACCTCATGCCTAGAAATCATGCTGGGCCATTGTATGGATGGAGGCCATATTGTTGGAGAAACACGTATCAATGATCAATTAAGGCATTGTAATTAACAGGCAAAAAAGTTAAACAGCAACAAACCAGCAACAAAGTTAAACATCAAAGCACTTTATTAATAATCTACTATTCCGTTAAATTTGTACAAAGTTTAGAACTGCTGATTTACCACAAATCACAATCCTTGTCGGATCTGTCAGGGATGAAATAAATAAAAGTACAGAGAAGAGCAACCAGGATGATAAAGGGACTGGAGGCTAAAACATACAATGAAAACATACAACGAATGGTTGCAGGAACTGGGCTTGGCTAGTCTAGTAAAGAGAAGGACCAGAGGAGACACGATAGCGGTCTTCCAATATTTGACGGGCTGCCACAGGAAAGGGGTCAAGGAAGGGGAGGAAGAGGTCAAGCTATTTTCTAAAGCTCCTATAGGCCAGACAAGGAATAATGGATGGAAACTGAACAAGGAGAGATTTAACC
>BHFT01022501.1:0-10744 GCA_004320025.1 Laticauda laticaudata
CCAAGGAAATATCCACTAAGCCACCAGCTATTTTTTGCCCTCCCACTTCTGGGTTAAATCCTCAAAAGCCTTCCCTTATCCGGGTAATACTAGTCTCAGAATATTGTAGTTCCTAATTCCTCCCTATTTTCTTTTTTACAAGCAAACAATATTCCATAGGATGTATTCAAAATACACACACATGAAAACATAAAAAAGTGTAAAAAAACCCTTCAGAAATAAAGCAACCATCCAATTCAGGTATTTTGGGTCACTGCTCAGCAAAAAGTCCTGGCATATGGAGCTGACAGAAGAGAGGTAGCGGGAGGGGAAGGTTTTCCATTTCTCTCTATCTCTAACTTTATTAAATCACATATATTTCCCATAAATATCCCTTCCACCATGGGGTATTTATCACATTNTTAAACACACTCAAAACTGTAGAATTGGTGGTAAGTTTTAGGAGAAACCCTCCTGTACAACCACGTCCTACAATACTAGAAAACATTGTAACAATAGTAGAGACCTTGAAGTTTCTAGGTTCTATCATATCTCAAGACTTAAAATGGACACCTAAACATCAGAAATGTCATAAAAAAGCACAACAAAGAATGTTCTTTCTGCACCAAGTCAGAAAGCTCCAACTGCCCAAGAAGCTTGCTGATTCATTTCTACGGAGGAATTATTCAGTCTGTCATCTGTACCTCTATAACTGTCTCCTTTGGCTATGCAACCAAACAAGATAGACACAGACTTCAATGGATAATTAGAACTGCAGAAAAAACAATTGCTACCAACTTGCCTTCCACTGAGGACCTCTATACTGCACAAGTCAAAGAGAGGGCTGTGAATATATGTACAGACCCCTCACATCCTGGAAATAAATTGTTTCAACTTCTACCCTCAAAACAATGCTATAGGGCACTGTACACCAGAACAAGTAGACACAAGGACAGATTTTTTTCCCGAATGCCATCACTCTGCTAAACAACTAATTCCCACAATACTGTAAATTATTTACTAAGGCTATATTATTCTACTCATCCTTCCTAGTACCTATCTCTTCCTGCTTATGACTATAACCATGTTTCTTGTATCTTCACAATTTATATTGTTTTATTTGTTTCAGGAAGCGGGTTGCTGTTGGAATGTTTGCAGCAGTTCCTCTTTATTTTATTTTATCAACTTTTAGTATTCCCATTGGATCATTTTTATTTAAATAATATTTTTGGGAGAAGATAACAGTGACACAGGCAAAAGTTTTTGTTTTGCTGGGGATGAATAAGGCATGGGAAAAGGAAGAAGCGCCATGGCACCAGCCCAGGGTCGCTCCCACCAATGAAGACTGCAAAACAACCAAGTATTGAGGACCACTTTGCTGGCAAGAGTTCTGTAAGTAAAATTAACTCCCCTCTATTTCCAACAATCTTGAGAAGTTAGAACGGGACCTGCAAAGAGATCTGACAAAACAACAGACACCAGACTTTCCTGACCTAGTGGGGGAGGAGCAAAATGACAGTCAGATTTTTTCACAAACAACTAGGCCAGCTTCAGCTGATATGAATAAAGACTAAAAAGGTTAACAAACTAATTCAGAGTCAGGGGAGGTTTCCATGGGAGAATACAACAGACTTTGTGGCAAAGCAATGTCTTCTTGCAGCGCAAACGGTTGTCACAATATCTGACCAACTAATAACCATCCAACATAATGTAGAGACGCTAAGAAAAGATATCTCTGCAAGCACAGCATTGGGGTAAGGACACTGTGAGAATAATCCCATAACACAGTTAGAGATGGTGAACAATATCAAAGAGCTTTATTATAATTTTTTTATAAAATTTTTATGTTACAATTTGAACGAGCTTTATTATAAAGCTTTTCCAAAGAGAATTCTGCTCATGGCAGAAAATATTTTTCCTAGGAAGTCTGGGGTTTATGTACTAGTTCAAATATGCCGTGTCTGCCCTTTCCTGGGTTCACAATTTATTCATTTATGTATCTCCCTATTCCACACCCAAATTAACATCTGTTTCCTTTCCTTTGGAAACTACCCTTGTTCTCATGGCTTCTTCTTGTTATGTTGTTCTTGTGGCTTCCAAGCACAAGGGATCATTAACGGGTTTCCGTTCAGGTCAGAATGACCCTGGCATGTCTTAAATTAATCTTTTAGCCAAGATATACAAACCTCCATTTCAGCCAGGGAACATGACATTTCACTTTTAGAAAATAAGTTAGAAAACCTAATTTGTTATATCGTTATAATTGTCCAGTTATCATTCTAGAAGGTCACATCTCAAACAAAGATGGAGTTCCTTCTGTTCTATATTTTTCTCAGGTGTAACTTGCAAGAAAATATATAGATAGATAGATAGATAGATATTATTGCCACATATAACAGACACCCCCAACAAAGTTCTTACAGCAGACTTGGGTAAATCCCATACTCGGGATAAGGAAGAAGAAAAAGAGCAAAGACCCAGGGAAAGAGTTAAAAAACATGTTAAAAAGTGGCAGCCATCTCAGAAAAACAGACCTTCTCCAGACAAGGCAACAAGAGGTGGAGATTATTAATAGAGAAGTTTCATGGGAAGCCAGGAAGGCATCTACCCCTACAATCACATTGCTCACTGCAAACACAACAGATTGCTTTTAGGATCAGTATGAACAGACTTAATTATGGATGCTGGAATACTCAGAGTTCTATACTAAATTCCCTAAGCCAGCTTCTTCACTGTCATCAGGGGCAGATTGATTTTCATGCTGTGAAGTGGCTTACTGAGGTCCCAATTTGGAAACGGATACTGCTGTCTTTCAAGCAGCCCACCATACCACTGGTGCTATTTAAAATGAAGGCACATTTGGCCTCCTTTCAAATCTTTCCCATCAGAGTTTTCTGTGCGGAAAAGGTTAACCCTTTAATTGTTAACATGCGAGCTTTCATGGCTGCTGTCTCTTCTGAGTTCTCAACCTTGGGAAAGAGAGTGAAAGAAAGTGGGAGTCAGCCAGCCTTGGTCAGTGAATATGTCCTTAGCAGCACAGAAACTGGCCTCATTAATGCTTTTGGCGCTCTCCAAAGAAAAGAACAAGACAATATATTTCTCAAGTTAGAAAATTTAAAGAAATCCTTGTTGGTCACACTGGACACTGCTGAGCCACTTATAGATCTGAGTCTCAATAATTGAGCCTCTTACGTCTCCCCCAGATGGCAAGGGATTGCATGAATATGTACCATCATATCAAAGTCAAATGAAGCATGACCTAATAACTCGTTGCCCTGCACCAAAATGGCAAGCTCTGTTAGCTGGTGCTAAAACCTCTTACTGTGAACAGCTTTCTCAGGAGTCTACACAGGATTCAGATGGGACTTCCTTTCTTTTTGAGAAGGTCAATTTCGTGCACAATGACACATCAATCCATTGCAACAACCCGACAACTTCCCTTTGATTAAATAAAATTTCCTAATGAGCAGCAAAAGGTGACCCCCTCTCCATTATAACCTGGAACATAGTGGGTTGGACTTTCCCATCAAAAGACCAACTCTTTTTTGACCACATATCACAATTTGACATCCTCTTCTTACAGGAAACCTGGCCCCCCGCAGAGATACAGTAAGATCATTATTGGACCAACTCTATCCCGGCTGTTCCAAATAAGGTGGGTGGGAAAGCTAAAAAGGGGTATTGTGACACTAGTTAATACAGTCCTGCAAATTAAATGTGTTTCACTGACACCTTTTCAGCCATGGATTGTGACTACTTTATTTTTATTTAAACAGTGGAGATTTTGCTTTTTAATATCTACATTCCTCCCATCAATAAGAATAATTTTATCAACAAGATTTGGGTTGGCATAGAAAATTTTATCCTTGGCTGCTCAGACAAATACCCCACAGCAGCAATAATTATTGGAGGAGACTTAAATGCTAGGATGGGTCCAAACAATCAAGCATTATTTAATCAATTTAAGATCCATTATGATGAGAATGTACCAGAAGAACCCCTGTATTCTCAACAATTCAAAGACCCTAAAAGCAAATCGGGCAGGTTTGTGTGTACGACAGATGACTGTACGTTTGGACCTTTGTATCCTTAATGGTTCAACAAAGGTTGACTACCCAGCAGAATATCCTTAGCTGGGAGCAGGAATAAAATCCACAGTTGATTATTGGATAATATCATGTGACCTCCAGAAGTTCTTGCAGAAGATGGAAGTAGACTCACGACTCGAAAGCGATCACAATTCAGTAATCCTCACTCTTATATTATACCAGAAATTTCTAAGCGCTAGTTCAATCTACCTACCCAGGTTAGAGAGCCAAAATACCCAGGTAAAAATTAAATGGACTGAGAAAAATGCAAGGAAAGTTACTGAATGGATGTTAGTGCCAGAAACAATAGAACTTTGTACATCTCTATAAAGAAATAAGTTTGAAAGAAGTAAGTTTGAAGAGTCCAGCTATGGGATTCTACCGGTTTAGATCAGTTCAGTAGAACCGGTTCTTATGATTCCCGGTAGTTCGGAGAACTGATAAAACAGGCCCCTAGCTGACTCTACTCCTCTCTGCCCGCTTCTCCATTCTCTGCCCAGTCAATCCTTATTGCGCATGTGCAAGATCGCATGCATGGGGAACATCTGCCTTCGCCCACCTTCCAGCCATTGCTGCCTACCTTCCACCATGATCTGCCTAGGTGAGTGAGGTTCTGCCAGCCCCAGTCTCCTATATGTTGCTGCTGTTGCCAGCCCCAGTTGAGTCCCAACTCCTGGGCCAGCCTAGGCTGCCACCACTGCAGTACTGCCATCACTGCCTTTGCCACCACCGCCACCACAAGCTCTAGTTGAATCCTGACTCCCAGGCTGGCCTCTGCCACCACCGCCGTGCAGCTGCCATCCTCTGTGCTCATTGCCTAACTAGCTGCCCAGCGTTCCTGTCTGGCTTGCTTATCCAGGGGACCACCCATGTGGCTCTCGTGGCCTTGCAAGGTTCCCCCCCCCCACTTGCCTACCTTGCTTAGCCATAGGGGCTGCCCATACAGTTCTCACAGCCTAGGAAGTTTCCCCCACAACCGTCCCCAGCCTCTAGCTTACCTGGCTTGCTGGTGGCAGAGAGGAAGGCAAGCAGGGCTGACCTGTCACCACTCTGGTCTCCACCAGCCTGCATTTCGCTCCCGGCCTGGATACTCCACAGCTGCCTACTAGGTGCGGGGGGAGGCGGTGACCAAGGTGCAAAGTGCTATGGCACTCAGGCCCACATTGCCTCTTAACTTGCTGCCACTTCCCTCTGCCACCCGCTGGCCTGCGCACTTTGGCTGAATGCAGGCCGCATTCTGTGAGAATGGTGCAAGTCAAGTTTTGTGAGAGCAGATCTTCCTCGGTGGCCTGCACTCGGCTAAAACGCTCAGGTGGGTAAGGGAGGGCTGGCAGGCAGAGGAGCAATGTGGGTAGACCCATACTTCCTGGTTGCCTCCTGCACCCACCCACCCCGGTAGCCACGAGCCCCAGCAGCTGTGGAGGATCCAAGTAGCAGTAGGGGACGAGATTTGGGCTGGCGGACAGCTGAGTGGTTATGGCTCAGCCCTGGCTGGTTCACCTTTTCCTCTGGCACCAGCCATGGGACAAAGGTAAATTTGCACTTTGCAGGCAGTTGAGATGCCAGCAGGGTGGGAGCTTGAGGAAAGGGAGGGAGTCCTGTCCTGAGCCTCTTTGTTGGACCCGGAAGCCTTGCCTGACGGGCAATGAGGGAATGGATGCCAATGGAAAATGGCATCCGGTCCCTGGGTCTCTAGGAGACTGGCCAGGAAGAACGTAAGTTAATGAGCAATGTGGGAAGCGTGTCAGTGTGTGTATGTGTGTGTGTGCATTTCAGGTGGGTTTCCTAGTTTTAGGAGGGGAGAGGGAAGGAGGAAGGGAAAAGACAGACAGAGAGAGGGAAAGGGGGGGAGAGAAAGAGAAGGAAGAGACAAGAAAGAAAAGACAAAGAAAGAAAGAAAGAAAGAAAGAAAGAAAGAAAGAAAGAAAGAAAGAAAGAAAGAAAGAAAGAAAGAAAAGAGAGAAAGAAAAAAAAATTGGTTACAGAATTATAACTTTCAATTTGTGCCAAATTTTGGAGATAGAACAATCTTTGGGAAATGACACACACTTATTGGCTCTCCACTCATAGAAATCAGTGGGTGACCCTAACTGTTTGAGAACATGTCTTTTTTTTAACAGGGATGTTATTATCCACTATTAATGTACTATAATGTGTCAGTACTATTTTTTTATATATTGTAAATAATGATTTCTATTGCTGGTCTAAGACCGTAATGAAGGAATATTTTTCATCTTTATTTGTTTTCTCGTATGATTGGATTGCTTATTAGTCACCTATGGCTACCATTAAGTGTTGTATCTTATGATTCTTGATGAATGTATTTTATTTATGTATTTATGTACACTGAGAGCATAGGCACCAAAGACAAATTCCCTGTGTATCCAATCACACTTGGCCAACAAAGAATTCTATCTATCTGCCGTATATATTTGATGATAACCCTTTGCAGAACTGAGAATCTGTGACTCACCTAAGTCAAAAAGTGAATTTAATGATTGAATGGATATTGGAACTGGAATGTGGTAGTAAATATCACAGTTGATATAAGAGATTATTCTAGCATTGTGGCATGTTTAAAAAACATTACAATGTTTTTCATTGTAATGAACTTTTTTCACATCTTCTGCAACCCTTTTATAAACAATAAAAGCTACGTTTTCATTTGAATCTTACAGATAAGTTGATTCCAGAAAACTACATGGGACAAGTGAGAATAACAAGCAATATTGAAAACCAAAGCAGATTGAGTCAGAAATAAAAGTATTCTCCATTTCCATCAGAAAAACCACACAATTCTTCTCCTTCCACAGCAATTGAGAGACAAAGGAAAGAAAATCAATGAGAGTTTTTGTGTGGAAAAAGTAGAGTATGTGGAAATCAAGGACACGATATACAAAAAGGAAGTGAGTGGGGAGCTAAAGGTTAATTGGAGGAGCACATATGGCAGACAGTAAGACAAGTGTTGTCCTGGGAGGAAGAAAAGGGCTAAAATCAAAGCACCACTAAACAAGGGATCACACATATTTTTGACCTTCTCAAGAATATCAGTGGTGGAAAAGCTCCATAGGTGTGCCTATTACGGACAAACAGACTTCAAATTGCAAGTGATTAAGCAGGTAAGAATCCACTCTGGAGAAACCACATACAAATGATCTGAATGTGGCAAAAGCTTTTGTAAGAACAGATCCTTTCAGTTCGCAGAAGAATCCACCTGGAAGAGATGCCCTACAAGTGCTTCCAATGTGGTAAATCCTTTAAGAAAAATGGCAACTTGTTGATACATCTGAGGACTCACAGCAGCGAGAAGCTGTATGACTGTCCAGATTGTGGGAAACATTTCATTGGATATTCCCATTTTGTGAGACACCTGAGGACTCACACAGGAGAGAAACCCTTTGAATGTCCTGATTGTGGGAAAAGTTTCAGTTATAATTCCGAACTAGTAAGACATCAGAGAACTCACACAGGAGAGAAACCCTTTCAATGTCCTCTTTGTGGGAAAAGTTTCAGTCAGAATTCTGACCTCGTGAAACACCAGAGGACTCACACAGGAGAGAAACCCTTTGAATGTCGTCTTTGTGGGAAAAGTTTCAGACAAAATTCCAGCCTGGTAAGCCATCAGAGGATTCACACAGGTGAGAAACCTTTTGAATGTCCTGTTTGTGGGAAAAGTTTCAGTCGGAATTATCTCCTGATGATCCATCAGAGTACTCACACAGGAGAAAAACCCTTTGAATGTCCTGTTTGTGAGAAAAGTTTCAGACAGAATTATGACTTGGTGATACACCAGAGAACTCACACAGGAGAGAAACCCTTTGAATGTCCTGTTTGTGGGAAACGTTTCAGTCAGAATTCCAGCCTCATCAGTCATCAAAGGACTCATACAGGAGAGAAACCCTTTGAATGTTCTGTTTGTGGGAAAAGTTTCAGCAAGAATTCCAACCTGGTAACACACCAGAGGATTCACACAGGAGAAAAACCCTTTGAATGTCCTGATTGTGGGAAAAGTTTCAGTCAGAATTCTGACCTGGTGAAACATCAGAGGACTCACACAGGACAGAAACCCTTTGACTGTCGTCTTTGTGGGAAAAGTTTTGGACAGAATTCTGACTTGGTGAAACACCAGAGGACTCACACAGGAGAGAAACCTTTTGAATGTCCTGTTTGTGGGAAAAGTTTCAGTCGGAATTATCTCCTGGTGATCCATCAGAGTACTCACACAGGAGAAAAACCCTTTGAATGTCCTGTTTGTGGGAAAAGTTTCAGACAGAATTATGAATTGGTGAAACACCAGAGGACTCACACAGGAGAGAAACCCTTTGAATGTCCAGTATGTGGGAAAAGTTTCAGTCAGAATTCTTATCTGGCAGAACACCAGAGGACTCACACAGGAGAGAAACCCTTTGAATGTCCTGTTTGTGGGAAAAGTTTCAGCCAAAATTCCACTCTGGTAACACATCAGAGGACTCACACAAGAGAAAAACCCTTTGAATGTCCTGTTTGCGGTAAATGTTTCTGTTACAATTCCAGCCTGGTGAGCCATCAGAGGACTCACACAGGAGAGAAACACTTTGAATGTTCTGACTGTGGGAAAATTTTCAGTCAGAATTCTCACCTGGTGAACCATCAGAGGACTCACTTAGGAGAGAAACCCTTTGAATATCTTGATTGTGGGAATAGTTTCATTGACAATTGTTACCTGGCAAAACACCATAGGACTCATGTAGGAAAGAAACTCTTTGAATGTCCTCTTTGTGGGAAAGGTTTCAGGCAGAATTCTCACCTAGTGATCCATCAGAGGACTCACACAAGAGAATAACCCTTTGAATGTCCTCTTTGTGGGAAAAGTTTCAGGCCATATGATAAGTACCATTTTTTTCAATATTGTGCTGCCACTGCTGAAAAAAGCCAATGCTTTTGCATAGTGCCAAGACAAGAAGCAGTGATAGAGTTGCTTTACACTGTGCTGGTGATAGCAGATCTAGAATATTGTGTTCAGTTCTGGTCACCATGGTACCACTAACCCCATGTGTCTTTGATTCTTTGAATTTCGAGGCAGTGTAGAAAATAAGTCCACAGTAGCTCCCTCTACGTGCTTGTTGTAAACAGACTTTTTTTTTAAAAAAAAGTTTATTTTATTCAAAATAATTAATATACAGTACAAACTCCAAAAACAAAATATTTTTTTTCAAAAGCCAAAACAAGAATAAAAAACATACAAAAATGTACATTACAAAAGAGAAAAACAGATTTACTTTTATTATCCCCCACTAGAATATTCATAAGCATATTAGAGCAATATTAGTTTCCTCCCCTTCTGAAGCAGGCCCAAATATTTATAAATTTCTACCTGTATTTACAACCAATTTTACATTCATCTTCTATGACGTATAAAGAATTAACAGTAATTAACAGATGAACCAACAGTTAAACATCAAAGCACTTGGTTAACAATCTACTTTTCCATTTAATTTGTATAAAGTTTACAATATCTATTTTCCATAAATCACCAAAACCTTTGTCTCTGATTTGTCCGGGATGAAATATCTTTATTTCTTATTAATAAAACTTTTTCTTAATATTTTAGTTCAGAGCAATTAAGAGAATAGTTGTGTCTTATTTCCCCAAATCATAAAACGTCTTGGTTGATCCATTTTCCAAATTGTTTTCCAGTTAGATATAAGTCTATTCTCTAGTTTTCTTAAGAAAGTCCAGTTTATCATGCACCGAGTCTATCAACTCCAAATCTGTAGAAGCCACATCCGCGTGAGCCTTCAAAATAGGATACAGAGCACAGAGAAGAAGAAAAAAGCAGGAAAAATGGGAAAATCCCCCTTTACACCTACAGCAATCAATCATAGCGTAGACTGCTTCATACAGGAGCCAGTACACTCCAACCAATCAACATAGAACTGTCTGTTCTTGCCCATTTTACAAGTTTTCTGTTTCAGCTAAATTTAATATGCTAACACTCCCCCATTTTCTAGATTGGACAACATTGAAGCCAAATTATTTCACAAGATCTTTGTGTTTTTTGTATACTTAATGATTTTGTCGTGAGGTCAGCTAAATTATTTTCTGGTGGACAATAAATTATGACTTACTACATTTTTTTCTCTGTTTCCCTGACATTACATTATTTTATGTCAACATGCTTTCTGATTTGTATTCAAACCTATTGACATTTGTATTCATGTTGTGTTATCTTCAAATATTGGTAGAACTCGGGTGGGATTCAAATTTCTTAACCGATTCTGTGGGCGTGGCTTGTTGGTCATGTGACTGGGTGGGTGTGGCTTGCTGGATGGGCATGGCTTGGTCACATGACTGGGTGGGTGTGGCTTGGTGATGACATAACTGGTTGGGCATGATCAACTCAATGTCACGTCAAAGGGTTCCTCGCCTGGCCCCTCGCCTCCCAGCCATTCCTTTTCACACCCAGTCTCAACTTATCTATAGTTCTGTAAAATTATTGTTCACCTTTTTTTGACTTTATTATCTATGTGCTATAGATGTACTTTCATGGACCACTGAAAGGAGGAAATGGCTCACATGCTTTTCCCAAGAGTTTGATTGGCAACAGGCTTTTAAGGGGCAGCCAGAAAGAAGGGGGGGCAATGTATTTTCCAAAGAAGCAGAAGGCAAAACAAG
The DNA here is from genome assembly GCA_004320025.1 of Laticauda laticaudata. Taxonomy (NCBI): domain Eukaryota; kingdom Metazoa; phylum Chordata; class Lepidosauria; order Squamata; family Elapidae; genus Laticauda; species Laticauda laticaudata. The sequence goes on from BHFT01022501.1 coordinate 10,722, forward strand.
AAGCAATGGATGGAAACTGAACA
>BHFT01022502.1:0-33490 GCA_004320025.1 Laticauda laticaudata
AAAAGATGTCTTTTCTCTAAACTAAAGAGTCTAAGTATTTCTTTCCTGGATTTTGAATGGAGCTCCGCCTGACATTGGGATTATTAGCACATACAAATGAATGGCTTTGTGAGCCTGAGCTCTTCCCAAGAAGCTCCCATGGGGATCACAGTCACTTCTTAAAAGACCCTCAACACAGTTTGGAAACTGCAACTGAAGCGGATGTGGCTCCTACAGATTTGGAATTAATCAACTCGATGAATGATGAACTGGACTTTCAAAAGAAGACTGGAGAATGGACCTACTATATCTAACTGGAAAACAATTTGGAAAATGGATCAACCAAGAGGTTTTAGGATTTGGGAGAATAAGGCAGAACTGTTCTCTTAATTGCTCTCAACTTAAATTTTAAGAAAAACTTTTATTAATAAGAATCAAACAAAGATATTTCATCCCAGACAAATTAGAAACAATGATTTTGGTGATTTGTGATAAATAAGAAGCCCTTGGAAATTTTATACAAATTAAACCAAATAGTAGATTGTTAACAAAGTGCTTTATTGCTAAACTTTGTTGTTGGTTCACCTGTTGGTTCATTGTTGGTTACAATGCCCTCATAGATTGTACTGTGTTTCTCATATAATAAGGTCGGGTCTTATTTTTTTTTGAGCCCCCCAAAAATGGCTAGGCCGTCTTTTCAGTGGTGACTTAATTCCCTCCCTCTTGCATCTTTCGGCGGGCAGGCGGCAACGGCTTGGATGTTGACCTTGGCGTTGGTGGGGTACTTCGTACTGGGGTCAACGCAGGCAGCACCATATCCGGGTCTGCAACAAAAGTACTTCCTAACGGCAAGCCCCCCCACCATTCCCCCCCATTTCATGTTTTAATATAGGCCTTAATTTGGGAGGAGGGGCTTAATTTCATTTCATGACTATAAAGCATGCTGGGACTTCCTTTTGGGGGAGGTCGTATTGTTGGAGAAACAGGGTAGATAGATGAATGTTCGAATTGGTTGTAAATAGAGGTAGAATTTTACAAACCTTGGGCCTGCTTCAGAAGGGGAGGAAATTAATAATGCTCCAATATGCTTATGAATATTCTAGTGGAGGATAATAAAACTAAATCTGTTTTAGTCTTTTTTTAATGGACATTTTCTCTATGTTTTGCCTATCCATGCTTTGCTTTTGAAAAAAAATCTTTGTTTTTGGAGTTTGTACTGTATATTAATATTTTGAATAAAATAACATTTTTTTTTAAAAAGGACCTTTACCACAAGCATGGTGCTAGTGTGGACATTTTCTAAACGGCCTCAAAATTCATCGAATCATAGACACATGGGGTCAGTTGTAGCATGGCGACCAGAACTGGACACACTATTCTAGGGCTGCTTTCACCAGCACAGTATAAAGCAACTCTATCACTTCTTCTTGTCTTGACACTATGCTTCTGTTAATGCAGCCTGGGACTGCATTGGCTTTTTTCAGCAGGTGTAGCACCATACAGCACAATACTGACAAAAGTGGTACTTATCATATGGCCCAGGGACACTTGGCCTATCCTTTTAGAGATTTCCCAGAGGAAGCTCCATTTTCAGTGCACCCACAATTCCTTAAGACAGTCTACAAAGTATTAAGGGAGCAAAATAGAATACTTTGACCTAGTGATCCAGAAACAGACACCATTTTGACACAGAGGCAAGCATGACAATATGGCAGTTGCTTTCACAAGTCCGCCACATGACCCAGGCATGAACCCCAGGCACATTCAAAATAACGGCTGCTTCCATGACACAATGATGAAGCCCACAAATGCATGTCTTGCCTTCCTTCACCAACATGAAGTTCAGAGATCTTCAGAAGGTATGGAGAAGAAAGAAGCTGTGATGCCTGGTGGGTTGGGAGTCAGGCCTAACAATTGCAGGGACCCAACAGGAACAGAAAAATGCCTAGTGAAGGCTAGGTCTCCAAGAGATTCCCACAACCCTGAACTTTTCCCACAATCAGGACATTCAAAGAGTTTCTCTCCTGTGTGGGTCCTCAGGTGTCTCACTAAGTGGGAATATCCAATGAAGTGTTTCCCACAATCTGGACAGTTATCCGGCTTCTCGCTGCTGTGAGTCTTCAGATGTATCACCAAGTTGCCATTTTTCTTTAAGGATTTACCACGTTGGAAGCACCTGTAGGACATATTTTCTGGGTCAGTTCTTCCACAAACCAAAAAGGATCTGTTATAACAAAAGCTTTTGCGACATTCAGACAATTTGTATGTGCTATTCTCCAGAGTCGATTCTTCCCTGCCTAATCACTTGTGATTTGGAGCCTGCTTTCTCCATAATCGGAATACCTATGGAGCTTTTCCACCACTGATATTCTTGAGAAGATCAAAAATAGGTGATCCCTTGTTTCGTGGTGCCCATTTCTTCCTCCCAGGACAACACAAGGATTACTGTCTGCCCTATGTGCTCATCCAAATAACCTTTTCCTCCCCACTCACTTCCAGATATTTTCCTCTTTCTGAATGGAAAAATAATCTCCCTTGACCTTTTTGTGTATTGTGTCCTTGAATTCCACATACTCTACTATTTGCAGCTTGAAATCTGGAATTGATTTTCTTTCCTTTGTCTTTCTACTGCTGTGGAAGAAGAACTGTGTGGTTTTTCTGATGGAAATGGAGAATATTTTTATTTCTCCTTTGCAAGCAAATTTTATGTGACAGACTCAGGCAGCAGATGGCAGAAAGGTAGATCTGTGAGTGAATCTGTTTTCACTGACACTCCTTATGAGACAAGAAATGAAATCCAAGCCTTCCCTAAAGTCATCAACTTTTCCCTCAATAAGGAACAATTAATGCCAGAAGTATCGTCCACAGACAGATTTGTCTCCTCTATGTGTCCTCCAGTATATCACCAGGTTCATATTCTGAAAGAAAATTGTGCCACAAATAGGACATACAAAGTGTTTCTCTCCTGTGTGAGTCCTCTGGTGTTTCACCAGATGAGAATTCTGACTAAAATATACCCATAATCAGATTACTCAAAGGGTTTCTCTCCTGTGTGAGTCTTCTCCGGGGAAGAATTCTCATTGAAACTTTCCCCAAATAGTACACATTCAAAGGGCTTCTTTCTTTTGTGAATTCTCTGGTGTCTTACCAAGTTGGAATTGTAACTGAAACATTTTCCACAATCAGGACATTCAAAGGGTTTCTCTCCTGTGTGAGTCCTCTGATGATTCACCATGACAGAATTCCGAATGAAACTTTTGCGACAACTGGAACTTTCAAAGGGCTTATCTTCTGTGTGAGTCCTCTGATGGTTCAGCAGACTGGAATTCCAACTGAAACTTTTCCCACAATCAGAACATTCAAAGGGTTTCTCTCCTGTGTGAGTCCTCTGATGGTTCACTAGGTGTGAATTCTGACTGAAACTTTTCCCACACACAGGACATTTAAAGGGTTTCTCAACTGTATGAGTCTTCTGATGGTTCACCAGGTTGGAATTCTGACTGAAACATTTTCCGCAAACAGGACATTCAAAGGGTTTCTCTCCTGTGTGAGTCATTTGGTGTTTCACCAGATCAGAATTCTGACTGAAACATTTCCCACAAACGGGACATTCAAAAGGTTTCTCTCCTGTGTGAGTTCTCTGATGTCTTCCAAGGTGAGAATTCTGACTGAAACTTTTCCCACAATCAAGACATTCAAAAGGTTTCTCTCCTGTATGAGTCCTCTGGTGTTTCATCAGGTCAAAATTCTGTCTGAAACGTTTCCCACAATCAGGACATTCAAAGGGTTTTTCTCCTGTGTGAGTCCTCTGATGGTTAACCAGGTTGGAATTCTGACTGAAACATTTCCTGCAAACAGGACATTCAAAGGGCTTCTCTCCTGTGTGAGTCCTTTGGTGTTTTACCAGGCTGTAATACTCACTGAAACCTTTCCCACAAATAGGACATTCAAACGGCTTTTCTCCTGTGTGAATCCTCTGGTGGTTTACTAGGCTGGAATTGTGACTGAAACATTTTCCGCAAACAGGACATTCAAAGGGTTTTTCTCCTGTGTGAGTCCTCTGGTGTATCACCAAGTCATAATTTTGTCTGAACCTTTTCCCACAATTAGGACATTCAAAAGTTTTCTTTCCTGCATGAGTCCTCAGGTGTCTTACAAGGTGGGAATATCCAATGAAATGTTTTCCACAATCTGGACAGTCATATGGCTTCTCCTTGCTGTGAGTCCTCAGAGGTATGTGCTTTTCTCCACAGTGGATTCTTCCCTCCATAATCACTTGCGATTTGAAGTCTGCTTTTTCCATTATAGACACACCTACAGAGCTTTTCCACCACTGATATTCCTGTGAAGGTCAAAAATATGTGTGATCTGTTGTTTAGTGGTGCTTTGATTTAAGCCTCTTTCTTCTTCCCAGGGCAACACAAGGATTACTGTCTGCTCTCTTTTCCTCCCCACTCATTTCCAGATATTTTCCTCTTTTTCTGAATGGATAAATCATCTCCCTTGACTTTTTGTGTATTGTGCTCTTGAGTTCCACATACTCTACTTTTTCCAGTTCAAAATCTCTTATTTTCTTTCCTTTGTTTCTCACCTTCTGTGGAAGGAGAATTGTATATTTTTTTTGATGGAAATGGAGAATATTTGTATTTCTGCCTCAATCTGCTTTGCTTTTCAATATTGCTTGTTATTCTCAGTTGTCCAATGTGGTCTTCTGGTATCATCTTTGTCTGTAAGATTGAAATGAAAAGGTAGCTTTTATTGTTTATCAAAGAGTTGCAGAAGATGTGAAAAAAGTGTACGTAATAATGAAAAAACAAATATGACACAATACTAGGATAACCTCTTGTATTAATTGTGATATTTACTTCTGAGTTCCAGTTCCAAATCAATTCAATCATTAAATTCACTTGTTGACTAAGGTCAATCACAAATTTTCTGACCTGCAAAGGGTTATCATAAAATACAGTTATGTGAAGAAGGAAATATGGTTTTATGTATTATGATATAGTAAAAATAATCTCATCCTTAGCAGTTCAAAAATAGGTAAATATAACATCAGATGACCAATAACAGATGATATATTATACCCATATCTTCATTTTTTTACAAAAACAAAGCCAAAACAGAGATGCGAAAAACTAAAAATATTCTTACTTCTCTCATAGTTATGAAGAGGCAAAGTAGCAGCCAGTGCTGCTGATCAAATGCCCTTGATCAATTAATATCAATAAGTGTGACTATATCTATAAAAGCCAAAGTTGTCGGAGTTTCTTCTAGCATTCAGGAAGCAATTGTTGCTGCCCATCAATCTGGGAAGGGTTTAAATACCTTTTCCAAACAATTTAAATTCCATCATTCTATGTTCCACATTCACAAGTGGAAAACATTCAAGACCCTTACCAGTCTTCTCAGGAGTGGAAATCCCCACAAATTCACCCAAAGTTCAGAACGTGCAATGCTCAGATAAATTACAAAAAATCCAAGCATTGCATCTCAGGCTCTACAGGGCTCATTTAGCATGTTAATTTTAAAGTTCATGACAGTACAATTAGAAAAAGACTGGACAAATATGGTTCGTTTAGGAGGGTTGCCAGGAGAAAGCCTCTGATTTTAATATGAGCATGGCAGCAACCCTTAGGTTTGCATATTTGCATCTGCACCAATCACAAGACTTCTGGAACACTGTCCTTTGGATGAGACCAAAGTGGAGATATTGGCCATAAAGCACAGTGCAATTTTGATAAAAACCAAACAAAACATCAAAACAAACATCTGATATCAAACGTCAAGCACAGTAATGAAGAAGGGGTGTTTTTTTCCAGCCACAGGACCTGGTTACTTTGAAGTTACTGAGTTGTTTATGCAATCGTCTCGATACTATAGTATTCAGAATCAGAATAGATCTGGACGGGACCTTGAAGGTCTTCTAAAAATTACAAGAAAGAGGGTATGTTCTAAGTCAAAAGAAGAAAATAGAATAATTGTTAAAAATATATGGAAAGTTGTAAAAGTGTTCAAACTTCCATGACCCCAGATTGTCAAACCATCAAAAATAGAACAATTTGTAATCCGGAACTCTATCAAGCAGTCCTAGGAGGTCTGTGATGCAGTATTTATCACATACTGTGGCCAGATATTNCTCTATCAAGCAGTCCTAGGAGGTCTGTGATGCAGTATTTATCACATACTGTGGCCAGATATTACCAATTCAGTCAAGTTTTAAAGCCATTGCACATTACTGCCTACACAACAACACTGGTTAGGAATTAAAAGGATACTGTGTTACTGAAAGGGTACCTGGGATTTTTAGGATTGAATTTTGTAGACAGTATTTGGGCTGATGATGTACAAGATAGAAAATCAATATCAGGATTGGTTATAATGTTAGCAAACATGCTAACTAGTTGGAAATATAGAAAACAGACTTCAGTTGTCATTTCCACAGCTGCAGCACAATTCATAGCTTTATCAGAATTGTCTGCAGAGATGACATGATATATATAGTTAGTAAAGGATTTCGAAGTGAAAGGAGTTACACCAATATTTGAAGATAACACAACATGTATATAAATGGCAACAGGTGCGAGTACCAATCAGAAGAAAGTATGTTGACATAAAATAATGTAATGTTAGAAAAGCGGAGAAGTTTGCACACTTTTACAACTTTCCATATATTTTTAACAATTGTTCCATTTTCTTCTTTTGACTTAAAACATACTCTGTTTCTTGTAAGTTCTTTATTTCTAGTTCTACAATGAACGATTGCACAAACTGGATATCTAGTCAAACACTACTATATCTACCTGGGAAACAATTTTGAAAATGGATCTATCAACAGCTTTTATGATTTGGGGGAATAAGACACAACTGTTGTCTTGTTGTTTAAACTTAAATTTTAAGAAAATTTTTATTAATAAGAATCAAACAAAGATATTTCATCCCTGACATATCAGAGACAATGATCCTGGTGATTTATGGAAATAAGAAGGCATTCTAAATTTTATACAAATTAAGTGGAATAGTCAATAGTTAACAAAGTGCTTTGATGTTTAATTTTGTAGTTGGTTCACCTGTTAATTATAATGCCTTTATAAAGCATAGATAGATGAACGTCTAATTGGCTGTAAATAGAGGTAGAATTTTACAAATTTTGGGCCTGCTTCAGAATGAGAGAAAACTAATGTTGCTCCAATAAGTTTATGAGTATTCCAGTGAGGGGATAATAAAAGTATATCTGTTCTAGTCTTTTTTTTTAATTTCCTCTTTTTTCTGTTTTGCCTATTCTTGTTTTGCTTTTGAAAGAATTCTGTTTTTGGAGTTTGTACTGTATATTTTGAATAAAATAACCTTTAAAAAAAAAAAAGTCCCCTTGCCACAAGCACATTTATGGAGCTACTGTGGACCTATTTTCTAAACTGCCTCTAAATTCATAGAATCATAGATGCATGGAGTTGCTTGTGTGATGGTGACCATAATTGGACACACTATTCTATTGTCACCAGCACAGTGTAAAGCAACTCTATCACTTTTTCTTGTCCTGACACTATGCCTCCCTTCAGAGATGGTATTGAACCAATTTGCCCCGGTTTGGGCAAACCAGTAGCTGTGATATGGCATGGGTTGCTGTACCTTGACTGACCATGCCCCCGACTCGGTCGCCCGGTCACCTTGGTTGCTCTCCTTCTGTTCCCTACCATGTGTCAGCTTGGGCGTATGTCCCAAAGCTGCTGCACATACGCACTGCGTGTGCAGCTATTACACTTGAAGTGTGCATGTGCAGCAACTCCAGGATATTCACCCACCTGCCCTCCCTCCCAGAGCACATTTTCTTTCTTCTCCTGGTGGATGTGCCTCTTCCAGCCCGGCCCGGCCAGCCAGCAGGTGGGTGGGTGGATGTCCCAGGGCTTCTCGCCCTGCTTGTCACGAAATGCCTGCAGCTGCTGCGTGCTTTTTCGGTACGGCTGCAGTCCAGCAACCACACCGAAAAAAGCACACGCTGTTCTATGTGCCGGACCTGGAAGGTCCGAGTAGCCGGCGAATAGAACAGAGCGGCACCAGACCATTGGAAAAGTGGAGTGAAGCTGGAGATCAGTTGCCGCCTCTTTCACAGTGGAAGAAGCCTCTCTGAATCAGCCAGCTGGTCTCCTTCTCTGCCTATTTGTTCTGTATGGCTGAGGAGGAGGAGACCAGCTGGCCGATTTGGGGAGGATTTCTGCCCGAAAGAGACGGCTGGAGACCAAAAAATAGTTGCTTCCAGCAGCAGCCCCTTTAGCCAGCTGGTCTCCTCCCCCTTGGCCATACAAAACAAACAGGTGGAGAAAGAGAAGACCAGCTGGCCAATTCGGGGAGGATTTCTGTGCTGTGAAAGAGACGGCTACTAATCTCTGGCTTCGCTCCGCTTCTCCAACAATCCGCTGCAGCCCTGTTCTATGCGCCAGCTGCTCGGACCTGCCAAGCCTGGCATATAGAACAGGGCATGCTTTTTTTGATGTGGCTGCAGAAAAAAGCATGCAGCAGCTGCAAGCATCTCGTGATAAGAGGGGTGAGAAGCCTTGGCACATGTGATCACTTGCTGGCTGGACTGGCCAGGCTGGAAGAGACGCGTCCACCAGGAGAAGGAAGAAAGTGTGCTCTGAGAGGGCTGGCCAGGCAGATGGGCAGATGTCCTGGGACCACTTAAAGGTCAACTTTCAAAGTACCCCCATGGAAGAAGCTGAGAACCGAGAGCAAAAGTAGTGGCAGAGGCGGTAATGGTCGTGTGTGTCCCTCCACAAGGAGTGTAAAGGGAGGCAGACACTGCACCTCTGAGGAAAAGAAGAGGTGCTGAAGCCCTGGCTGTCACCCAGGAGGGGACCGCAGAGGGACCCATCACAAGCCTGTCGCCCCTGCCACCGCTACTTGTTCTTGTTCTTGGCTTCTTCCATGGTGGCGCTTTTAAAGTTGATCTTTAAGAACTGGAAGATGTTTCGTGAGATCACCAACTCATCATTGGGAGGAGTGAATTCACGAATTCACGAGAAGTCTTCCTTCATGCTCCTTGTGCATGCTGGGAACAACTAACTGGACTGGGAGAGAACGAAGTTGACTGCTATGAAGCGGGCACCTTGGCTTCCCCTCTTGCTTCTCGCAGTCACCTTGAGCCGGTGTGGTTCTTTACTTGGGCAGTCAGATGGCTGCAGCAGTGCCTGCAGTCGCAATAGGTACCACCACAACAATGAAGTACAGTAAGATTTGGTGGTGCAAATTTATCTCTGTGGGGCTTCTGGTTCTGGCAAAAAAACAAAACAAAAACCACCCCAAAACAAAACCCATTCAGCAGGTAGACTCGACAGGCAGTCGTTATCTTTAGTTGGACTTGTTTCTTTTGTCAGCCCAAGAGTGGAGGAGGAGGGGGAAGGTACATAGGAAATCACAATGTCTCTGCAGCATTGGTCATGTGACTGAGTGGGAGTGGCTAACTCAACATCACTCACAGCAAGGTATCACACCATCTTGTCCAGTTGGCCATGCCCACCCAGTCACATGTCCACCAAGCCATAACCACCAAAAAGCCATGCCCACAGAACCAGTAGTAAAATTTTTTGAATCCAACCAGTGCCTCAGTTGATGCAGCCAGGGACTGCATTGGCTTTTTTCAGCAGCGGCAGCACTATATTGCATAATACTGGTACAAGTGGTACTAAGAATACAGCCTGGGGATACTTGGGCTGACTTTTTGGAAATTTCCCAGACACAGCCACCATTTTCAGTGCACCCACAATTCCTTAACACAGTCTACAAAGTGTAAGGGAGCAAAACAGAATACTTGTCCTAGTGACAATGACCCAGAAGCAGCCACCATTTTGACAGAGGCAGGCATGACAAAATGGCAGCTGCTTTCACAAGTCTGCCACATGACCAGGCATGAATCCCAGGCACATTAAAAATAATGACTGCTTCCACAACACAGTCTGAAGCCCAAAAATGTGTGTCATGCCTTCCTTCACCAACATGTGGTTCAGAGATCTTCAAAAGTTATGGAGGAGGAGGCTGTGATGCCTGGTGGGTTGGGAGTGAGGCCTAACAATTGCACCCAGTGAGAATTGGAAAATGCCTGTGGGGACCTAAAGGGTGAGGTAGTTGAGGCTAGGCCTCCAAGAGATTCCCACAACCCTGAGGTCATTGCTGTTCTGCTTAACAACTTAAACATTTGTTTAACAGCTTCATAAGGGAGAAAAGGGGTTGGGGATAGTTAGTTAAGCAAAGTAATTTCACACAACCACTGCAAGATGCAACCGTAACTGGCAGGCCCAATTACAGTTCGATCTAAACGACTACATCTCGGAGGGCTGAGGAATTCTGGGGCTTAAAATATGGAGGACACCAAGGTAGAAGACAGAAATTCCATGTGTGGGAATTCCATAATCAATATACAAAAAACACCACCCAAAAGCCTTTTTGAGAAATTCCACTACTTCTGCAAAAATGAAATTGCTGCTGATAACGAGAAACTGGTAGGTAGCCCTTTTCCATTTTCATTTTCTCTTCACTTACAAGTCTAATTGTGAGACGTGTTTTCATCTACATTCCTTATGAGAGATGAGAATGAAATGCAAATCTTCTCTAAACTCATCATTTTTTCCTTCGGTTAGATTTCCCTGTGGGCAATAAGGAACAATTTATGACAGAATCATCCAAAGACAGATCTGTCTCCTCTGTGAGTCCTCTGGTATATCACCAGGTTCGAATTCTGACTGAAACTGTTCCCACAATCAGAATATTAAAAGGGTTTCTCTCCTATGTGTGTCCTCTAATGATTCAGCAGACTGGAATTCCGATTGAAACTTTTCCCACATTGAGAACATTTAAAGGGTTTCGACAATCACGACATTCAAAGGGTTTCTCTCCTGTGTGAGTTCTGTGGTGTTTTGCCAGGTGAGAATTCTCACTGAAACTTTTCCCACAAACAGGACATTCAAAGGGTTTCTCTCCTGTGTGAGTCCTCTGGTGTTTCACCAGGTCAGAATTCTGTCTGAAACTTTTCCCACTAAGAGGACATTCAAAGGGTTTCTCTCCTGTGTGAGTCCTCCGATGTCTTACCAGGTTGGAATTGTTACTAAACTTTTCCCACAAATAGAACATTCAAAGGTTTTATGTCCTGTGTGAGTTCTCTGATGACTTATGAGGGTGGAATTCTGACAGAAACTTTTCCTACACATGGGACATTTAAACGGTTTCTCTCCTGTGTGAGTCCTCAGGTGTCTCACAAAGTGGGAATATCCAATGAAATGTTTCCCACAATCTGGACAGTCATACAGCTTCTCCTTGCTGTGAGTCCTCAGATGTATCACCAAGTTGCCATTTTACCTCATTGCAAGCACTTGTAGTGCATCACTTCTGGGTGGTTCTTCAGTGAATCAAAAGGATCTGTTCTGACAAAAGCTTTTGCCACATTCAAATAATTTGTGTATGCTTTTCTCCAGTGTTGATTCTCCCCTGGGTAATCACGTGTGATTTGAAATCTGCTTTCTCCATGATAGGCACACCTACGAAGCTTTTCCACCACTGATATTCTTGAGAAGGTCAAAATCGATGCAATCTCTTGTTTAGTGGCACTTTAAGCCATTTTTTTCCTCCCAGGGCAACATAATGATCACTGTCCGATGTGCCCATCCAATTCACCCTTTCCTCCCCACTAACTTCCAGATATTTTCCTCTTTTTCTCAATGGATAAATTATGTCCCTTGGCCTTTTTGTGTATTGTGTCCTTGAGTTCCACATGCTCTACTTTTTCGAGTTCGAAATCTTTTATTGTTTGTCTTTCCTTTGTCTCTCACCTGCTGTGGAAGGAGAAGAATTGTGTTGTTTTTCTGATGAAAATGGACAATATTTTTATTTCTGCCTCAATCTGCTTCTGCTTTTCTATATTCCTTGTTATTCTCAGTTGTCCAGTGTGGTCTTCTGGCATCATCTTTGTCTGTAAGATTCAAATGAAAATGTAACTTTTATTGTTTATAAAAGGGTTGAAGAAGATGTGAAAAAGTGTACATTACAATGAAAAAAGCAAGATAATAACCTCTTACGTTAATTGCGATATTTACCACTGAGTTCCAGTTCAAAATACATTCAATCATTTAATTCACTTGTTGACTAAGATCAATCACAAATTTTCAGACCTGCAAAGGGTTATCATAAAATACAGTTATGTGAAGAAGAAAGTACAGCCTCAAACTTTATCATTTTATGTATCACGACATAGTAAAAATAATCTCATCCTTAGCATTTTTAAAAATAGGTAAACATGAGTCATATATTGGTCATATCAGATGACCAATAACAGATGATATATTATATCCATGTCTTCTTTTTTTTACAAAAACAAAGCCAAAACAGAGATGCAAAAAACTAAAAACACTCTTACTTCTCTCATAGGTATGAAGAGGTGAAGTAGCAGCCAGTGCTGCTGATCAAATGTCCTTGACCAATTCATCATCAACAAGTGTGACTATATCTATAAAAGCTAAAGTTGTAGGAATTTCTTCCAGCATTCAGGTGTGGATTAGATGCCAATGAGTAAAGACATCACTGGGATCTTAGAGAAGCAATTGTTGCTGCCCATCAATCTGGGAAGGGTTATACAATTTTTTCCAAACAATTTAAACTCCATAATTCCACATTCCACACATGGTTCCACATTCATAAGTAGAAAACATTCTAGACACTTGCCAATCTTCTCAGGAGTAGAAGTCCCAGCAAATTCATCCCAGATTCAGAACATGCAATGCTCAGGGAAATTACAAAATATCTAAGTGTTGCATCTCAGGCTCTAAAGGTCCTGTCACACTGGCCGACGGATGCAAAACGCTTGTAAAAAGGACACAGCGGACGAGAAAAATGTTCCATCCGTTCTTATCCGCTCTCAAAAGTGCCCCGAATTTGCATAACCAGAGCAGACAACACGGAAAGGAACGGATGGGGGGAGGACGGAGGGCGGATGGAAAGTGGATGCTCCACAGAAGCCTAGTGGATGGAAGCAGATGGGAGCGGATGGCACATCCGCAAGGCTTCCGGGGGAGCGCAGCAAAGCAGACGCGGAATGGAAAGAGCGGATGCCTAGCGGATGCCTAGCGTTCACTGCGCATGCGGGGAGGATGCATTGCGTCCACCCCGCAGATATAAAGGGAGGCAGCTCCCAAGCAGGTCACCATTCAGAGGAAAGACCTGCTTCCAGACACAGCTTGCCAGCCAGCTCAGCCAGCCAGCCAGCCAGACACGAACCCAACAACCATGGGGAAGAAACGGAAGCCTCTGCCATCTGCTGCCAGCCCTGGCAAGAGGGACAGGGCCACCCTGCCCACCCCCTGGCCCTGACTTGCTTCTTCTGTGGGCTTCTGATGCCCCGGTCTCGATCTTCTGGTGCTGGGGCTTCTGCTGATGCTGCTTCTGGAGTTGGTGCTTCTGCTGGTGCTTACTCTGTTGGCACTCTTCCTGGTGCTGGTGCTGTGGCTTCTGCTGGTGCTTACTCTGCTGGCACTGCTTCCTGGTGCTGGTGCTTCTGCGGTGACTTACTCTGCTGGCACTGCTCCTGGTGCTGGTGCTTCTGCTGGTGCTTACTCTGCTGGCGGCTGGCTCCTTGGTGCTGTGCTGTCTGCTGGTGCTACTCTGCTAGCACGCTCTCGTCCTGCTGGTCGCTGCTGGGTGCCTTACTCTGCTGGCGCTGCTCACTGGCCCTGCTGGCCTGGCTGGTGCTCCTGGTCCTGCTCCTGGTGCTGCTAGTGCTGGTGCTGCTGGTCCTGCTTTTGCTGCTACTGTTGTTTGCTGCTGGTGCTGCTGGTGGTGGTGTGGAAGAGCAGCCCCTACAACCTCGAAGCCCCTCTGATGAGGGCCCATATGGCCCTGCCAAAGGGAGGAAGAGGCAGATTGCATGAACGGGAGAGGAGGCGAATACAACAAAAGAAGAGGAACATGAGGATGGTGCTGGAGGGCTGAGGGAGAATGAGTATCTATGGCAGAAGGGGACACAGCCTCTATCGAGACACCAAAGGAAGCAGGCTGCTTGGACAGAGAAGGCGGAGAGCCTGGGCTACACTTTGGAGGTGCTCTCGCTGGTGGAAGCACATGCACACGCTGGTACGGGAAGCTGCACCTACAAGAAATCTCCAGGCCGCGGTCAAGCTGACAGAGAGACCTACGTGAATGGCCAAGTAACAGCTTCTTGGAGTTGAGCATCCGCACCGAGGAGCAGCCCCTCTCACAACCCTCTCTCTCCAGGCAGCCTGCTGAGAGCCAGTCCTCTTTTGGCAAAGAGTCAGCTCCTGTGTCCAGGCAGTATCTGTGGAGCGTCGCACGATGGAAGAACCCTCCTGACAGCTTCTACCCGTGGCGAGAGCGCGTGGGTACGGACCCCTGACGCAGGGGAGAAAGGAGACGGCACTTTCCACCACAGCCCAACCTGCATCCACCTCCAGCTCCACCTCCACAGAAAGGCAGAGAAGCAGACCGGAGGGGCAGAGCCACACTGTCCTGCTGGAGAATAAGGACACCATCAGGAGCAGCGTAGATCTTCCTCTCTCAGCTGTATACACCGACGCCCATCCATCTCAACCGCAAGCCTTTCCTCACCTATTCACACCAGATTCCTCATGAAACATGTCGGAACCCCAGACCAGGTGGTGAAGGACAGGATCTCAACACACCGTCCCCTTTATCCCGTTCGGGCCAGGCACCCCAGTGGCACCTCAGACCAGCACTCCAGCAGCGCCACCTCCACAGCAACTGGACCCTTCACCCCTGAGACTGGGCACGTCTCTGAGTGACAAGAAGAGTGCCAGAGACTGGGGTGCTACCTGTTGACTTTATTTTTGCTTTTGGACACTTGACTTGGGTCATTTTTCTTTTACAGCTTGTTATTAATAAAGATGATCTTTGCTTCACACACTTGCTTCATTTATTTTATTAAATAAAGTCTTGGTGGAAACTTTTAGAAATGGTTTAAAGCCTTTGCATGCTTTGGATGGGTAAGGGATAGCAGTGGGATGGGCAGGGTATACCTTTGGGATGGGCTAATAAGCTGTGGGATGGGCAGGGATACCTTTGGGATGGTAATAGCTGTGGGAAGGGCAGGGATTACCTTTGGATGGGTAATAGCTGTGGATGGGCAGGGATACCTTTGGGATGGTAATAGCTGTGTAGATAAACCTCCAGTGCAAGCATAGTGGACTGTATATGCGTCCACCCTCCCAGGTGCCACACCTATTGGCCGCTTTATTATCAATAATAATGTAATCATTCATCCACACAATGTCAACATAAACACAACTCTTTATTAAATTGCCCTGTTCATTTAGGCCCACCCAACATACATGGCCCAACATCCAATCTCATCAGTGTGATGAGACAGGCTGAAGGAAGCATCCATTAATCATCGAGTCTCATCAACATGTCTCTTAACCAGCAACCATTGCCTCCAGCTGGGTCCCGAAGTTAATCGACACCCAGTTCTAGTATCTATTAAAGACGTGTTGCCAGTGCATGCCTTTTCGCCTTCACAATGAACAGCTCTGTGGGAGTGCCCTTGCACATGCCTTGAGCTGTTTTCCTGTCAGGTTTTATCCGCCCTTGACCGCTCCATTCCGCCAGGCCTTCACATGTCCCCGCCATTTGCCTTTGTTCAGGAAGGGGTCCAGCGAGACCGTTCTGCTAGACAACTGGCATTGCGTCAGCGCGCCCTTGAAGAAGCTTACCCCGTCATTAACGGCACATGAAGAATTTCGTGACGTAAAGGTCGGGCAGTGCAGTACCGCCGCTCCCACCGACCGTCAGTTTCTATTCTGTCCGCACATAGGTCCCGTTCCCCTAAGCAGAAATCTGTCTCGTCAAGTTATCACACTCGTGCGGTGCCAGTATCTGCTGGGACACCTCCTGAGATCCACATAGAAGCCAGGATACCAAATGCGTTCTCCACTACCCGCCTTGCCCCTGCGGCAATGTGCCTTGTAGCTTCGAAGAATTATCTCTGCTCTTGCGTCACGGTCGTCAAGTGACAATCCATTCTCGAAGTAGATCAGGGCTTCATCGAAAGGTACGGTTCTTGAGGAGAAGGCTATTTTACATCCCCCACGATGACAGCTTCAAACCGTCTGACACATCTTGGCATGTCATTGCCAGGGGGTTCTTGAGCTGGAAGCTCCCATAAAGACGGACCGGGTGTTTCTGTCTGTTCCAGTCCTCCTTGATGGTCGACTGGGCGTTAAGTTTCTACATAAGTCCCTCGGCCGTATCTAAAGCATGACCGTTTAAAGCCCCTGAAAGCATTGATGTTATGAACGTGTCCGTCTGCAAATCCGACCATGGTGAATGGAAACCCCTGCTGGCGAAATAGAAGCCCTGTAGTTGAAATAAGTCGTCGCCCGACTTGGCTGGAGCTTTGCAGGCCACTGTGCTTCCCATCTATGGCCTACACGGTGGGAGTCTATAGCATTAATGTCTCATTGTCCGCTTAGACCATACCCATGCCTGTACCCACAAAAAAAATTCCTACTGTTGTCGACATCAACCCTCCCGCCCAATATGTTGTCGGGGGAAGTTCCACTTCTGGATACCAGCTGCTCTGCAACTTTCTTCCCAGCCTTGCTTCAAATGTGTCAGGGTGAAGAGGGCAATGTAGGAGCCTTCCACGGTATTCTTCCCGATGTGATTGGCCTGCAACCACCCCTACTCCGTGTGTCTGCCCACTCTCACAATGCCAACTCGTTCGCACACTCCTGTTCTTCAGCGCATAGTAACTACGCCGATCTATGCATACATGACCCCAGTGTACATGCGCCACTCGAGGCCCACGCGCTGAGATTGCACGAAGTCGTCGGTCAAGAAACAAGGCTCTTACGTGGATGTGCCTCGAGTGCCTACCTTCCCGAGTCAACCATCGGACTCCAGAAGCTTGACCGGGCCCGAAAGGTTGAACCCTCGCTCCCTGCTTTCTCTAGATACCTTGGGTCTTCAGCCCCGGCTCCGTACAAACTTGGCCGTCTTATAAACAGAGCAATGGAGCAGGCCCGATCCTCTATCTCCCTGAAGTTCTCGAATGCACGGAGCGGTTTTTCCGTTCCTTCAGCTCCACCATCAGCTTGTACAGGTCTGTACCTCCACTCTTCTCCTCCCGCATTCCGATCTATCGGAAGCCCAGACGCTTCTTAGACGCCTCCTTTTCTTCCCGTATGAACAGCGTGAAAACGAGCCCTGTAGATGGCTTTGCACTGTTCAGAGACTGATGGGTAGGCTACCAAAGAGAGTGGTACGATTCGATGTGGATGGATTTGGGACTGGATGCTGTTGGAAGAGTAAGAGCGCAGATGAAGGCTGCAGAGGTCTGCACCAGCAGGGTGCTGGCACTCGAAAGTGAGATCCAGGTGAGTTCCTCCCCCTTTTTATAGGCAATATAGGTTTTCCACTATGTGTCCTTTGCATCTCTAGACATCCTGCAGACATCCTTAATATCCGAGATAGGTCCCCTCTGTGAACGTTTTTTT
This sequence comes from Laticauda laticaudata, assembly GCA_004320025.1. Taxonomy (NCBI): domain Eukaryota; kingdom Metazoa; phylum Chordata; class Lepidosauria; order Squamata; family Elapidae; genus Laticauda; species Laticauda laticaudata. The sequence continues at coordinate 17,487 of BHFT01022502.1, forward strand.
CCATTTTAAATGCTTTGTATGCGAGCTGCATCCGCTTTCATCCTTTCTCGCGTCCATGCTACTAACGCTGCGTGTCCGTTCCGCATCTGTTTCGCTTCCTCCCTGTGTCCATTTTCCACTCGAGGCAGATTTTGAGTTGCGCGGATGCGCGCAGTGGATGCCTAGCGGATATAGCGGACATGCGTAATGGATGACAACGGATGTAGAACGGATGTTCCCGCGTATGCGTTGCGGATGCCAGAACAGACGTGCTTGATACATTTTCTGCTCATAAAATTTTTGAAGCAGCTCAAAACTTTTTGAACGGATGGAACCCAGTCGATGGATGCTGGACGGACTAGAGGATGAAAAAACGGAAACAGTGAGTACAGAACGGATGGATCGCCGGTTAACAACGGATGGCAAGTGTTTCCATTTTACATCCTCTTTCCATCCGTTGGTGCAGTGTGACATGGGCTTAACAGGCCTCATTTGGCACGTTAAGTATTCAAGTTCATGACAGTACAATTCAAAAAAGACTGGACAAATATGGTTTGTTTGGGAGGGTTGCCAGGAGAAAACCTCTGATTTCTAAAAAGGAAATGGCAGCAACACTTACAATTTGCAAATTTTCATCTGAACAAGACTTTTGGAACACTGTCCTTTGGATGAGACCAAAGTAGAGATATTGGCCATAAAGCACAGTGCCATTTTGATGAAAACCAAACCAAACATCAACACAAACGTCTCATATCAACTTTCAAGCACAGTGATGAAGAAGGGGTGATGATTTGGGCTTGTATTCCAGCCACAGGGCCTGACTACTTTGCATTTATTGTATCATTTATGCACCCGTCTCCATACTATAGTATTCTGAATCAAAATAAATCTGGAAGGAACCCTGAAGATCTTCTAGTCCAACCCTCTTGTCAGCCTTCAAGATTTTTTCTTCAAGATTTTTCTCCCTTTGCTTTGCATCTTTCAGCTGTTATAAATGACGGGGGGAGGAGGAGGGAATGGTTATGGGATGTGAGCTGGAGGTGTTACAAACCAGAACTGTATAACCTGGGGGGGGGGTACATTCTTGCTTAGGTTTCTATCCTATGCTGCAACCCTTTATCAAACTATGTCAAGGTCAACGGACAGAAGCCTCATCACCACCTGGAGATGGCCACATGATGATATACACAACTTTTAATTGGATGAGCCAATTGAACTATTGGGGGTGGGAACATTGCCATTACTTTGTATATGTGATTTACGTGCCCATTTTCTCAGATTCAGAATTCTTTTGTTGTTACCACTTGATTTCCAGTAAAAGATATCTTTTCTCTGATTAAAAGAGTCTAAGTATTTCTTTCTTGGATTTTGCATGGAGCACCAGCTGACACCTCTGCTCAAGCAGGAGATTCTATCTTATTTCAGACAATCCACTGTCTTCTTCAAAATTTCTAGTGATGAAGCACCCACAAGGCCTGAAGGCCAGCTGTTCTACAGGTTAATGTCCTCACTGTAGGAAGTTTCTCCTTAATTCCAGGTTGCTTCTCTCATTGATTAGTTTCCATCCATTGTGTCTTGCCCTGCCTTCAGGTGCTTTGGAAAATAAGTTGACCCACCTCTTTTGTGGCAGCTTCTCAAATATTGGACTACTGCTATCAATGTCCCTTCTAGTCCCCTTTTTCTGTAAACTAACCAAACCCAAATCCTACAACTCTTCTTCAGGTTTCAGTCTCTAGGTCTTTAATTAACTTATTGCTCTTTGCACTTTTCCCAAAGTATCAACATTTTTTTTGTAATTTGATGACCAAAACTGGATGTAGTATTCTAGATATGGACTTACTAAAACTTTATAAAGCAATGCTAATACTTCACGTGATTTTGATTCTAGAGTCAAATGTTGTAGAGATAGAGGTCTTGTAGGGGGCGCAAGCAGAACACTACCGTACATCAAATACCTACATGATCTTAACCAGTTCACATCACCAGGATGTTGCAGAATACTGTCCCTGGCTGGTATGTGATCTCACCCAGTTCACATCACCACTTCCTTACTTGTATATTCTTAAGGATTGGTGAGGAGAATTCATCAATGCTGTGGCTGCTTTATCTTTTTCTGCTTGTAAAAACTGTACAAAAGCAATAAACACTGCAAAGGCAGTCAGACATCTTTGCACCCTGCAAGTGACTGGTCATTGACACCTGGTCACTGATACCCCTGGTATCCAGAGCATGGGACATTCCGTTTAAGGAATTGGACAAAGATAGGGCATACTTTACATGTTGAACCCTGGGCTCCAGTACAGATATTACATCAATGGTATGAATGCCGTCAAGCAGTGGAAAAATTTGGTTCCGATGCTTCAGCAGGACAACAATTGACTACAAGCCTCCCACCTGATTACGATCAGGTAAAAATTGTTGCCCCAAAATCTTCTCCAATTGGGCCTTCAGCTTTCCTGATGAGACTAAATCTCTTGCTTCTCCACGGCCATTGTACACCCCCATAAGGCAAGTATTTGAGGAACAATTCGAAAAAAAAGGGGGGGATATAGAAGAAATTGCCGATATGCTTTCTGTTTGTCCAGTATATGCTACAGGACAAGTAGATCAGAATGGAGCTCAAATAGTGGAATATTGCCCTCTGTCATATGCAATTTTAATGGAACTTAGAAAAGAAATTAGAGAGATGGGGTTGGGAAGGACCTATGTGCAAGGAATGCTGGAAGCCACTATGAGAAATCATATCTTAGTACCTGAAGATTCGAAAACTACCTTCCACATGTTGCTTAAGCCCATGTCACACTGCCCAACGGATGCAAAAAGGACACAGCGGACGAGCAAAATGTTCCATCCCGTTGTAATCTACAACTCTCAAAAGGGCAAAAATTTGCATAACCGAGCGGGGATAATCACGGACGCGGAGGACGCAGGCCAAGATCAAAGCGCGAATTACAGAACGGAAGCCTAGCGGATGGAGGAGCGATTGCAATCCGCAGGGATTCCGGGGGCCTTCAGCAAGCGAACAGCAAGATACAGAAACGGTTACGCCCGACGGAGAAAGCGATGCACAGCGAACCTACGCGGAGCTGGTCGTTAAGCTGCCATGCGCGAGAAGATGGCACGCGCAGCCCCTCGATGTATACCACGGAAGCAGCTCGGAAGCATCGCCATTGCAGTAGGATAAGATCTGCTGCCGTACGATTGGCTGCCTTGCCTGCCCTGCCTGCATGTCGCCTGCCAGACTGCCTCCAGCCTGCCGCCAAGCCTTGCTGGCCAGCCTCCTGCAAGCCTTGCTGCAGCCAGTCTGCCTGCCAGCCTTGGCCTGCTTCCTGACAGCCTTCTGCCAGCCTCGGTGCCTGCCTCCCGCCAGCCTTGGTGCCTTCCTTGGTGCCGTAGCTCCTTCCTGCCAGCCTGGTGCTGCCCCCCTGCCAGCCTATGGCGTGCCTGCCTATGGTACCCAGCCTTCCCTGCCAGCCTTGTGCCTGCCCTAGCCTTGGCTGTCTGCCAGCCTTGGTGCCGTGCCTGCCTGCATCCTGTGCCCAGCCTCCCTGCAGCCTTGGTCCTTGCCAGCCAGCAACACCCACAACCATGCGGGAAGCACACACAGCCTACAGCCATGCGATGCCAGCTCCTGGCAAAGGGACAGGCTACCATATCCCGACCCCTGGCCCTAACACCACTGGTCCTAGCTGTGCTATCGCAGCACGGTCCTACCCTCTATAGACTGGTGGACTGGGCTTCTGCTTGCTTCTCTTCTGGAGGATCCTGATGACCAAGCACTCAGCTACCAGCCAACCAATCCACAAGCACCTGCACCCTCCCTCAACCCCTGAAAACTGAGAAGACCAAGAACGAAGTGCCAGAGACCCTTTTTGTTATAGCTTTTGTTAATAGTATTTATGATTCACACACTTGCTTCATTCTTTTAATAAAGTCCTTCTGGAAAACTTTTAGAAATGGTTTTAAGCCTTTGCATGGCGTTGTGAGGAGAAGAAATATAGCTTTGATGGTTATGCATATCCTGTGGGATGGTAATTAGCTGTGGAGTGGGTTAGGAATAGCAGTGGGATATGGATAAAGCTTCCAGTGCAAGCATAGTGTGATCTGTAGTTCCAACCCTCCAGTGTGCACCCTTATCGACCTTTATTATCAATAATAATGATATAATTAATTCCACACATGTCAACATAAACACCAACTCTTATATAAACGCCCGTCATTGAGCCAACACCAAACATAACATCGCCAAATCTCGATCCGTCTGTGATGAGAACAGGCTAGAAAGGAACAATTCCTAGTAATCATGCATCGATCCTGCTGCTGCCACTGCCACTGCTCCAGCTGGGATTGCACCATGCTGAGAAGGTTGCCTGCTTCTTCTTCGCTCATGTGAGGCTCTTTGGGCCTTGCACAATCCTCACTGTGTCAACAGGTTTCGCTATTTCCTCCATTCCCAGGGCTCCATGTCCCCATTGCCTTGTGGAGTCCACGAGCCTTCTGCAAGACTGGAGCGGTGTCGCATAAGATGTGCAGATGTCCACAAGCTTTCGCATGTATCCTCTCACGGTCCCTCTGGCAATGCTGCTTATGGTGTGAGAAGTTACCTGGAAACCTGTTAGGCCACAGTAATGCAAAAAGGACGTTCTTCGCAACACACCGCGCTGCTTCCCGGCACCCTAGTAGGTGAAGATTCCTCCTCTCCATTGGTGAGATCTTGGAAGGATGGGCTACCAATGAATGTCCGGCAGGTTGTAGGAAGACAGGCGTCATCCCCCACGATGAAAGTAGGAGCATCTGTGTGTTGTTGGTTCACCAGCGGTGTTCGGATCTGGAAGATCCACGATGAGATTGCCTTCCAGCTCCTTCTAAGGTGACTGGCCGTGTATAACCTGGGCATCGGAGAGAGCCGTTCCGAAGCAGCGATGTACAATGAACTTGTAGTCAGCATCGACCATGCAAAGAGGAATATCCTGAAGAAGACCTTGAAGTTGAAATAAGTGAACCCCGATTGGGTGAAGCTTGCAGGCCACGTCTTCTCATCTATGGCTCCAGCGTGTGTGTAAGTTCCACTTCTATACACTGTCTCCCAACTTCCAATTTCTTCCATTCCTCTCAGCTAAGGGTACTGAGAGCTCCTCCTTGTATCTCGATTAGCCTGCACCACTTCTCTGACCAACAAAGCTGAATGGTTGATGCCACCCTCCACCAAACTGTGTCCATGCCCTTTAATGTCTCGGAGCCAGGCTAGCGCAGTTAGGTGATTGAGCCAACCTTGAGCCCAGGATACAGCTGGGCCGAACTGTGTTTGCCTGGTCAAACACTTGGTTCAGGGCCACTGGCATCTATAACTTGTTCAACATGCCTGGAGCATCCTCATTGAAATCTGGAACGGCCCGATGTCTTCGTTCCCTACTCCCACCATCAGCTTGTTGCTAAGTCCGTCCCCTGTCTTCGGCAAACCCATCTGTCGATCCATACTCTTTCTGGGTGGTCTTCCTTCTCTCTCGCAGATAACGAGTTCACAGAGCCTCAGAGGCTTCGCACATGTTGCAAACTAATTTGGGCTGCCGAAAGGACTTTGTTACAAACCACGGTGGACAATGACTAGGATGCTTGGAAGAGGAAAAGAGCCAGATGAAGGGCGAGAGGTATCTGCATCCACGGGAAAGTGCCTGCCTGGCTGAAGTGAGATCAGCATGCTCCCCTTTTTATATGCAGTAAGGTTTTTTCCGCTAGGCATTATCCCTAGGCATCCCGTAGACATCCTCAATATTCTGAAATAGCTCCCCTCTGCGAACGTTTTTTTCCCGTTTATAACGCTTGTTTGCCATTCTGCCATCCATCTAGCAATCCATTTCTGCATTCCCTTCTAGACAACCTGTCCGCTCCTCCCTGCGAGCCGGCAGATGGATGTTCCGCGATGCATAGCGACGCCTTGTGGATATAGCGATGTCGTACGGATGCTTAACGAATGCAGAACGACGCAACTGGATACATTCTCGCACCAAAGTTTTGGCAGCCAAACGTTGAGCGAGAATGTGAATAACGTCAATAAAATGGATCTGGAAACGTGAATAGAGAGAAGCAAACGGAGGCAGTAGTCCATCGCGTTCGAACGGATGGCAAGGTTTTTTGTCCGTTTTACATCCTCTTTGCATCCGTTGGTTCAGTGTGACATGGGCTTTACCTCAGCGCAATATATAGTTTGGGACTGTGAATTTAAACACCAATGTGCTGTACATGTCCAACACTCGGTGTGTGTGGGGGTCTTCACTCCTGAATCATTGTATGGGTCTGGCCTTTTTGCTCCAGTTGATGCTCAGATTGTTCTACCGGCTGCCACTTTACAGGTTTCTTCTGAATGAGCCTATTGAGCCTTCTCAAAGGTGCCTGTTTCTGGCAAGCCTCATCAAGCCTTCTCTACTATCAGGCAGAAGGCTACTGAGCCATACCCTGATTTTATTAACAGATTACAGGATCCCTTATGGTGGCAGATAAATAACATTGAAGCTCAGCATGAGTTGTTGATGAAGCTGGCAAAGGACAATGCCGCTTCTGAATGTCGAAGGGCAATTATTGGTCTGGGGAACAACCCTGATTTGGCAGAAATGAATAAAGCATGTCAAGATGTAGTTATAGCCTCTTACCAAACCAATTTATTGGTGGCCGCTTTTTCACAAGGCAGCAAGCCTCAAGCAAAGTGTTACAACTATGGCAAACCTGGTCACTTTAAAAGGGAATGTCAAAATCCAGGAGGGGGTATGTCTTCAGCATCTCACTTCCCTTTCCATCAGGGGTCGAAACCAAAAACAAAATGCTCAAAGTGTCAGAAAGGTTATCATTGGGCAAGTGTCAGTTGGGAAACGGCCGACCGGGCTGGTCTCTGGGCCTCAGTCCAAACAGAGACAACAAACCAACAATAGAAAATATTCCTGCAGCTACAAGAGATAGTGCTGGTATTGATTTGATACTGCAGGAGGAAGTTAATTTTAAATTTCCTGGGGAGCTTCAAGTGGTTCCATTCCAATTATCAGGCCCCCTACCACAAAATTATGTAGGGCTTGTCTTTCCGTGGTCAAGCAAGGGTAAAAAGGGTATTTTTGTTATTCCTGGGGTGATAGATTCGGACTATACTGGAATTATTTATGTTCAATTGTGGACCAACTTTCTCCAAACTTTGCCCATTTACACTAGCCCTGCTCAACTGTTGCATTTGCCTTATTTTGTTCCGGCAAGGGGAGAGCCAAAGAGAGAGGAAAGCAGGCAGATTGCCCCAGAAAAAATACAGCTACACTCTTCCTATCTTTATTTTGGGGCATAAAATGTTGCAATCTTATTCTGCTCCGGTTTTTCCTCGCTTGAACCTACCCAAAGCTATTTCATTGGTCAATTTGCAGCAATTGCTGGGCACCCTCAATTGGGTTCACCCATATTTTTCTTTGCCTACACATTTACTTAGTCCATTATTTGACTTACTGACCAAATGAAAACAACCTGGAGATCTCATTACAGTTCCACCTGCTGCCTTTGCCACAGTTGAGCAGATTAATGATATCTTAAGCACTCAGTTTGCGGATCGTATTCCTCATAGAGATTGTCAGTTAACTCTTCTAATATTCACTACTAGTAAGCTGCCTACAGGAGTATTAGCTGTATTAGAAGTGAAAAAAATGTATTGTATTGAATGGCTTTATTTACCCCATACCCCATTGCAAAATGCCTTGCCATTTATCCAGGCTGTTGCTGAAATAATATCCTTAGGACGCACTCAAGCTTGCTATAGAAATAGGACCGATTTAATGAATATTGTTCTTCCTATCCCGAAATCTGATTTTCAATTTTATTTTCAGAATAACTTATCTCTTCAGTGTGCTTTAACTGACTATGTAGGCTGTATTGCATATCATTTACTTAAAAATCCTTGACTTGCTTGCTTAATGACTTCTTCCTTTCCTGTCCTCCCACTGCTTTCTCCTTCTCCATTGCCACAAGCTCCTACTGTCTTTTCCAATGGCGGGCAAAAGAGAGGAACGATTGCTTACAAAGATCCTGATGATGATACCTGGAAGCGTCCTACACTGCAGTGCAATCTTCGTCTCAATGCTCAGAATTGTCTGCTGCTATTTTAGCTTTCCACACCTTTTCTCAACAACCTTTCAATTTAACCTCTGACTCTCATTATGTCTGTCAACTTATTTTTAATCTTCTAGGTGCTTGTATCACGCCCAGAATTGACCCCAATCTCATGGCCCTGTGTTTAACTTTGCAGTGGTTGCTACAAGACCGAAGAAGGCACTTATACTTCATTTCTCACATATGCAGTCACTCACCCCTTTTCCTGGGCCTCTTTCTGAAGGGAATAGTCATGCTGATGCTGCTGTTCATGTTTTACCTACTTTGTTTTCAGATCCTTTTTTTAGTCACTCTTTTTTCCATCAAACGCTAGGGAGCTGGCACAAGCTTGCCATATTCCACTTGACCAAGCTAAGCAGATTGTTTCATCCTGTCCCCAATGTTCTGGGGATCCCCCTCGGGGGACAAAGGAATTAACCCTTGTGGTTTTGCTTCTAATCAACTTTGGGAAATGGATGTTACCCATGTTCCCTCTTTGGCTCCCTGGAAGTATATTCATTTATCTATTGATACCTATTCAGGAGCAATTTGGGCCACACCTCAACGAGAGGAAACAGCTAATCATGTTATTTCTCATATTTTTTCAGCCATTACAGCCTCGGGCAAGCTTTCTTCTTTAAAAACTGATAATGGGCCAGCCTATTCCTCATCGGCTTTTTTTGCAATTTTGTATAACCTGGAATATTGTTCTTACTCATGGTCTCCCCTATAATTCCATGGGTCAAGCCAGTGGAACATGCTAATCAGTCCTTTAAGGACTGCCTCCACAAACAAATTAAAAAGGAGGGCTCCTCTCGAGTACCTAATTTGTCGTGGGTAACACAACAGGCTAAAAAAGTATTATTTACCTTAAACCAATTGAATGTTTCCATCAAAATTCGACCACTTATCAGAGACGCTTTCAACAGAAAACAAGCTTGCCTCCCCCTCTCGTATATTATCGAGCAGTACCAGATAAAACATGGTTGGGGCCTGTCCCTCACTTGGGGGGTGAGGCTATGCTGCTGTACTTGCTCCCACAGGACCTTTGTGGATTCCAGTGCGTTGTGTCTACCCAGCCAAGGATGTCGTGGCACCAGTCCCTGGATCTGGTCCCAGAAATGGCAAGGGTGACTCTACAGATGGCACAGTGACCAATCCGATCCCATTGTGCCAGTCATCCAGTGACGTGGGGAGATGTGAAGAACTTGACCACCAAAGCGCAGGCAATGCTACAGCAGCAGCAAGTAGAGCAAGCCCCCGAGAACTTATGCACTGCCATTTTTGCAGTTTTAACTGCAAATTCCTGAGCTATCATTTATTAATGTTTGATTGTTAACAGCTGCCCTTTGGCAAGAGCAGCTGTCATTCCACCCAAATGCTCACCCAAGCAACGAATGAAGCAAAACCTATGGGTGCAGTTGTCTAACATCACACAAAATGATGTCTTTTGTTTATCTGAAGCCTATGGTATGGAAAATTTGCTTTCTACATGTTTAGTTCCTGTTTGTACTCCTTCTGCAATAATTCAAAACTTCAGTGGCTTGAGCGGATTTTTATTAAATGAGAGCTTTAACTATGGGAATATATCTAATTGGGGGTTCACTGCCTATTATCCACCCCGATGCAATTGCTTTGCACACCCGGTGGTAGCAATCCCTGAAAATATAATGTGCAAAAGTAGTTAATTGTACATCTTCAAATAAAAAAACCTCACTTTTGTTGCATTAGCTCACTTACTTTAAACTGCACAGCTTTTGAAGACACTTCCTTTAATTTTACCCATGTCTGGCTACCGCAAGGATGGTTTTTTACATGTGGTCAAGAAACTGTTAATTATATTCCTGCTAATATTGGTGAAGTGCAATGCTGCCTCAGCCGGCTGATTCCTGTTTTGCTTTCCAAACAACCAATTCACTCAAATCATTCTTGGTGTAGGGTCACGCTAGATAGCACTTGTGACTCTGAGACAGCCTTAATTAATAAAGCGGAATACGTAGCGCTGGCTGTGTCTATAGTGGGCATGCCAGCACTTGCTGCTTGCGCTCACCTTAACATTAACTCTGTTGCTTGTAATTTAGCAAAAACAATTAATGCTACTTCTTCAGCTATCTCAGCAATCAATCATGAGCTGCAAGCATTGAGAAAGGCTATCTTACAAAATTGCGCTGCAGTTATTTGCTTCTGCACCAGCATTTAGGTTGTGAAACTTTGGACGGGATGTGTTGTTTCAATTTATCTGATAAGTCACGAGCCATCCAGCACCAGCTCAATATTTTACACAATTTGGCCTTGGATTTGAAAATTGATACTGTAGGATCTTGGTGGGAAAGCTTTTGGGTTTGGTTGCCCACAGGTTTAATGGGAAATATTCTATTCTATTTAGTTATTATTTGTGCTATTTTGATTGGTGGGTGTTGCTTTGTTCATTGTCTTCCTTCCTTCTGCAACATATATCACAGCTTTTCGCTCAAATCCCCTTCCACACTGCCTTAGGGTCAGGTTTATGCCCTTTATAAGCAACTGCAAAGATGTTACTCTCCTGATTATGATCCTTTTACTAACCCCTCTTATCACGATGCCTTGTCTAACAAAACAAAAAGTAAGATGTAGAGATAGAGGGCCTGTAGGGGGAGCAAGCAGCACACTGCCATACCTCAAAAACCAACATGATCTTGCCCGGTTCACATAACCAGGATGTTGCAGAACACTGTCCCTGGCTGGTATGTGATCTCACCTGGTTCACATCGCCACTTCCTTACTTGTATATTCTTAAGGATTGGTGAGGAGAATTCACCAGTAAAAATGCTGTTGCTGCTTTATCTTTTTCTGCTTGTAAAAACTGTATAAAAGCAATAAACACTGCAAAGGCAGTCAGACATCTTTGCACCCTGCAAATGACTGGTCATTGACACCATCAGAATGTGAGACGATCTATCCAATAGCAGTTTCTCACACATGTTTTGGCTTTCTTTTTGCAAAATACATCATGACAAGATGTAACATGTTCGTGTGTTGTTGATCATCTGAGGGTATATTTACCTACTTTTAGAATTTCTAAGGACCAGATGATTTTTATTATGTGCTGATATGTAAAACCATAGAACTCAAACAGTGTGTACTTTCTTTTTCACACGGCTGCAAATTTGGATAAAATGGGAATAGGTTATATATTTGGAGATATACGTACACAGAGAGAAATACAAATACAAATGTATATATAGAGAAAATCCATATTTTTCAAGCCTGAAATATGTCCCAAAATGTTAAAGTCTAACCTTCTGAGGTAATTTATAGATGTGGGGCTTTAACTGATGAAATGATGCCTTCAGTTTTGCTCATGGAAGTCCTCAGCTCCAAATAAGGAAAGAAAAAACTGCCTAGAACCCCTCTGATGACATCCCCATTCAAGCAGTTCTCCATTACTGTGCATAATTGGGACTGGCATCATTGTCACTAAGAAGCCCAATCATGAAGCCTGATGTCACATGACAGTGCCAACTTATATCTCTTCCTCTGCAATTGTTAAACTAGTCCCTGTAGGTTGTTAAAGGCAATTTCATATGACCAGACTTGCAACTTCCAGCTGGCATCCCCACTGATTTTGCTTGTCAGAAGCTAGCTGGGATGATCACAAATGGGGATCCTGAGTGTAGGATGCTTCAACAATTATAAATGTGCTGCAGTTGGCAGAACCCAAATTGGTGCAAGTCCTTTTTCTGCACCTTCATAATCACAGGAACTGCTGATGTGTGGTCACTGAACAAGTGCTACAATGACCACAAATCTGTGTACAAGCTGTACGTCTGCTTTTACAGTGCCACTATAACTTTGAAGACTCAGGAAACAAGTGGTGAGGACCACCTATAGAACTGAACACCCCGAAAAGTCCTCCATAGTTTGTTTTTCTTTTTTACAAAATGCTAGGTTAAGCACAGTTGAACCTGGTTAATACAAGGATGAGGCACCAATAGGAAATACTGTGCTTGTTGGTTAGACATGGAAATAATAATTAAAAAAATCTCAGAAGAGAGCAGAGGAAGATCAGTCCAACATTGTTGCCAAGAAAAAAGCTGGACCACAAGAGAAAAACAGAGTTGGAAGGGACCTTGGAGGTCTTCTCGTCCAATCCTTGCTCAGGCAGGAGACTTTATACCATTCCTGATTAATTGCTGTCCCGTCTCTTCTTTAAACCCTTCAGTGATGACGAACTCACAACTTTTGGAGGGAAACTGTTCCCAAGGAATTAATCTTAACTTGAAGGAGGATTTTTAAAATCTTCCCACCAGCAGAAAATTGCGGCCACCACTGTTAAAATGGGTTGTGAAGATTAGCTATGTGCTGAGCCCTAAATGTTTATGAAGTTCTTGCAGAATTACAGAGAGTTGGAAGAGACCAACTCTCCAAGCAGGAGACCCTATACTGTTCCAGACAAATGGCTGCCCAATCTCTTCTTAAAAAAGCAATTGATGGAGCACCCACAACTTCTACAGGCAACGATTGTAAAAATTATATGGAACGTTGTGAAAGTGTGCAAATTTCCATGACACCAGATAATCAAACAATCAAAAATACAACAATTTGTAATCTGGAACTCGAGCAGGCAGTCCTAGTCGGTCTGTGATGCAGTATTTAACACGTACTGTGGTCAGATATTACCAATTCAGTCAACATTTTAAACCGCTACACATTACAACCTATATAACAACATTGATTAGGAATTAAAAGGATATTGTGTTACTGAAAGGGAACCAGGGATTTTTAGGATTGATTTTACAAGCATCTCATAAATAGGAATTAATGCTTTGTGGACAGTATTTGGGCTGATGATGTACAAGATAGAAAATCAATGTCAGGATTTGTTATAATGTTAGCAAATATGCTAGCGAGTTGGAAATCTAGAAAACAGACTTCAGTTACCATTTCTACAGCTGCAGCACAATTCATAGCATTATCATGGTATACATGGTTAGTAAAGGATTTGGATACTGAAGTGGAAGGAGATATACCAATATTTGAAGATAACACAATATGTATATAAATGGCAACAGGTGCGAATACAAACCAGAAGGAATCATGTCAACATAAAATAATGTAATATCAGAAAAGCAGGGAAAGAAAATGTAATAGACATAATATACTGTCCACCAAAAAACAATTTAGCTGACCTCACGACAGAACCATTAAGTATTTGAAAAAGATTATTTCTTGTGAAATAATTTGGTTTCAATGCTGCCCAGCTATAAATTGGAGGGGTGTTAGGATATTAAATTTAGTAGTCAGAACAGAAAAATTGTACAATGGGCAAGAACAGGCAGGTCTAATTTGATTAGTTAGAAAGTGCTGGCTCCTGCATGAGGCAATCTACGCTATGATTGATTGCTGTAGGTGTAAAGGGGCAGTTTCCCATTTTTCCCGCTTTTTTCCTTCTTTGTCTGTGTGCTCTGTATCTTATTTGGATTTACATCAGGATGTTTCTGTGTTCGTGACCATCTTGTTTGCTGTAAGTACATTAAATGTGTTCATTTATATAAAACTACAAATTTATTTCAGTGTCTCTGATTTGATTTGGAAACTTGCTGCATAATTCCCTGATAGAGGACTGTCACTACTAAAATAAATCCACTTGCAGTAGATGTCATTTGCTGGAAGCATCACAGGAAGGAAATAATTGTTGTCATGTCCAGCTGGTAAATTATCCAGAAGAATATAAGAAATATAAGAATATATAGAAGAATATATGAGAAAAAAACATTTCTGCTCTTCCTCTGGGACTGATGGAGGACTTTGGGATTATGAGTGCACACAAATGAATGGCTTTGTGAGCATGAGCTCTTTCCAAGAAGCTCCCAGGGGGACCACAGTCACTTCTTAACAGACCCCTTACCAACGGTTTGGAAACTGCAGGTTTGTTTGTAGAAGGCTGAAGCAGATGTGGCTCCTACAGATTTGGAATTAACAGACTCAATGCATATGAACTGGACTTTTGTAAGAAAACTGGAGAATGGACCTACTATATCTAACTGGAAAACCATTTGGAAAATGGATCGACCAACAGGTTTTAGGATTTGGGGGAATAAGGCACAAGTGTTCTCTTATTTTCCTCAAGTTAACTCTTAAGAAAAATGTTTATTAATAAGAATCAAACAAAGATATTTCATCCCAGAAAAATCAGAGACAATGATTCTGGTGATTTGTGATAAATAAGAAGCCCTTGTAAACTTTATACAAAATAAACCGAATAGTAGATTGTTAACAAATGCTTTGATGTTTAACTTTGTTTTTGGTTCACCTGTTAACTACAATGCCTTTATAGATTGTAGATAGATGAATGTTCGAATTGGCTGTAAACAGAGGTAGAATTCTATAAATTTTGGGCCTGCTTCACAAGGGGAAGAAATTAATATTACTTCAATATGTTTATGAATATTCCAGTGGGGGGATAATAAAATAAATCTGTTTTTGCTTTTTGAATGTATATTTTTTTCTTTTTATATGATTTTTCTGTATTTTTTTGCTTTTGAAAATTTTCTTTTTCTTTTTGGAGTTTGTACTGTGGATTAATATTTTGAATAAAATAATCTTTTTTTAAAAAAAAGTTCATTTATCACAAGCATGTTCAGGGAGCTACTGTGGACCTATTTTCTAAACTATCTCTAAATTGATAGAATCATAGACACATGGGGTTGGTTATATCATGGTGACCAGAGCTGGACACAGTATGCTAGATCTGCGGTTACCAGCACAGTGTAAAGCAACTCTATCACTTCTTCTTGTCTAGACACTATGTCTTTGTTGAAGCAGCTTTGGCTGCATTGGCTTTTTTCAGCAGTGGCAGCACTATATAGCACAATATTGGCACAGGTGGTACTTATCATATGGCCCAGGGATACTTGGTCTGTCCTTTTCAAGATTTCCTCGAGGCAGCCACCATTTTCATTGCACCCACAATTCCTTAACATAGTCTATGTGTTAAGGTAGCAAAACAATACTTTGTCCAAGTGACAATGCCACAGAAGCAGCCACTATTTTGACACAGAGGCAGGCATGACAACATGGACGAATTTGAATCCAGAGCTCCAGCTAATTCCACCCACAAACCCAAACTATGATTAAGATACATCGATGAAACATTTGTGATTTGGCCCCATGGAAAAGAAAACCTAAACAATTTCCCAACACACCTAAAGAACACACACCCCAAAATCAAGTTCACCATGGAAATGGAAACAAACAAACAACTACCATTCCAAGATGTACTTATCTACAAAAAAATAGAGGGCACACTAGGACACACCTTATACTAGAAGAAAACACACACCAACCGCAACCTCAACGCCCAATCCCACCACCACCCAGCACAGATAAACTCCATGGCCAAAGCCAAAAACACTTAATCGACATGAACCAAGCACTTTGTTGCAGACAAGATACACACATACCAATGACTGAAACTATAGCACCCTTGACTAAGTACTGACAGCTAACTGGACATATCGCAAACACGCCAAAAATTCACGCAATATTGATCCCACAAAACACACATGAGACAGTAATGGAGACGCAAGAAGATGAAACAGACCTACTAGAAACACCTGTCTTGCCCCATAATGAGAGAGTGAGGTGGGAGAGGAGAGAGGGATTCACTAAGATTTACAAGACAGGCATCAAACATCAATACTGGCCTTCAAAATAACAGAACATAAAATAGGCAAGCCATTCCTTCCGAAACCCCAAGACCAACACAATTGACACTGGCATATGACAAAGGCATTAATACGTAAGTTTCCCTGTACATCATTGCCGGCAACATACATTGGACATGATCCAATAGTAAGAATAAGTGCCACGCCTAGATGAACATCAAAAATGCAGTAAAAAAGCTGGAACACTACCTCTCTCACTAGATCCAC
>BHFT01022504.1:0-5000 GCA_004320025.1 Laticauda laticaudata
CCAATGGATGGCAAGCTTTTTTTAACGTTTTACATCCTCTTTGCATCCGTAAGTGCAGTGGGACCGGGCCTTTACTAGATGGTTTGACAGTGTGGTAGGAATTAGTCATTTAGCAGAATGATGGTATGAGGAAGAAACTGTCCTTATGTCTCGTTGTTCTCACATGCAGTACCCTATAGCGTTGTTTTGAGGTAGAGGCAAGGGTGGGTTTCTACCAATTCTGTCCACCTCTGTAGAACCGATAGCTCTGAAGAGCAGCAGACATAGAACCGGTTCTATGTCTGCTGATGTTTTTGCCCAACTGTCTTACCTGATCTTACCTAATCTTTACGTAAGGTTCTTACCTGATCTTTATTTCCTGATTTTTCAACTTCAGCTGCTGAACTGTCTCACAGCAGGCAGGGAAGCTCATAAATCCCGAACCGGTAAATAACCCTCTAGTATCCTACCCCTGGGTAGAAGTTGAAACAATTTATGTCCGGGATGTGAGGGGTCTGTAGATATTTTCACAGCCCTCTTTCTGGATCGTGCAGTATACAGGTCCTCAGTAGAAGGCAGACTGGTAGTAATTGTTTTTTTCTTAAGTTCAAACTATAAGTTGAAATCCATGTCTGTCTTGTTTGGTTGCAGACAGTTATAGAGGTGCAGATGACAGACTCAATAATTCCTCTGTAGAACTGTATCAGCAGCTCCTTGGACAGTTTGAGCTTTCTGAGTTGGCACAGAGATAATATTCTTTGTTATGCTTTTTTGATGATGTATTTGGTGTTAGGTGTCCATTTTAAGACTTGAGATATTATAGAACCTAGAAGCTTGAAGGTCTCTACTGTTGATACTGTGTTGTAGTATTGTAAGAAGTTGTAATATAAGAGGGTGTTTTGTAAAACAGGAATCTCTAACCTTGGCAACTTTAAGACTTGTGGACTTCAACTCCCAGAATTCCTCAACCAGCTTTGGGAGTTCTTAAAAGATGTGTGAACTTCAACTCCAGAGTAATTCTCCAGCTGGCAATTGTCATGATTTTTTTTCCTCTGGAATACAGGCAGTCTTGTCTTACCACCACAATTGAATCCAAAATTTCTCTTGATAGGCAAAGCAGTTGTTAAGGAAACTTGGCCCCATTTTATGAGATTTCTTGCCACAGTTGTTAAGTGAATCACTGAAATTATTAAGTTAGCAACACAGTTGTTAAGCAAAACTAGCTTCTTTAACTCCATTGACTTTGTTTATCAGAAGGTTCTAAAAGGTGACCACATGATCTGGGATACCGTAATGTGAGCCAGTTGTGTGTCCAAATTTTTTATCATCTACCTAGGGAGATGCTGCAACAGCTTTCATAGCAATAGTACTTAGATTTATATACCACTTTACAGTGCTTTACAGCCTTCTCTAAGCTTTTTATAGAGTCAGCCTATTGCCCCCAACAATCTGGGTCCTCATTTTACCCACCTCGGAAGGATGGGAGGCTGAGTCAACGTAGAGCCTGGTGGGATTTTAACTGCTAAGTTGCAGGCAGTCAACAGAACTAGCCTGCACTACTGCACGCTTACCACTGTGCCACCACCAAGTGTTAAGGATGGTCATAAGTCACTTTTTTTCAGTGCCATTATAACTTTGAATGATCCCTATGTAAATGATCAAGGACTACTGTTCCCTGGCAGGGCTATCTATCCATATATCCATACATCTATCCATCTATCTATCTATCTATCTATCTATCTATCTATCTATCTATCTATCTATCTATCTATATCTATGCCATCCATCCATCCATCCATTCCATCCATCCATCTAGTTGTCTATCTGTCCTCTTCTCTCCTTTGAATCTATCGGAGGAGGGAGGTCTATCTATCTATCTATCTAATCTTATCTATCTATCTATCTATCTATCTATCTCTATCCTCTCTCTCTGCGATCTATCTAATCTATCTATCCATCTTTCTATCGATCGATCGATCCCTCCATCCCTCCCCTCCATCCCTCCCTCCATCCCTCATCCATCCATCCATCCATCCAATCCCCATCCATCCATCCAATCTATCTATCTATCTATCTTATCTATCGTATCTATCTATCTATCTATCTAATCTTATCTATCTCTCTCTATCCCCCCTCTCTTTGTATTTATAGGCTCTAATCTATCTATCTATTCTATCTATCTATCTATCTATCTATCTTTCTATCGGATCCATCCGTCTATCTATCTATCTATCTATCTATCTAAATCTATCTATCTTATCTTATCTATCTATCTATCTATCTATCCTCTCTCTATCCCCTCTCTCTTTGTATTTATAGCTATATCTATCTATCTTATCTATCTATCTATCTATCTATCTATCTATCTTTATCTATCTATCTATGCTATCTATCTATCATTCACCCTGTTGTATCTAAAATCTATCTATCTATCTATCTTCTATTCTATCTATCTATCTATCTATCTATCTATCTATCTCATCTAATCTATCTCATCTATCTCTAATCCTCTCTTCTCTGCAATCTAACATATCTATCTATGCTATCTATCTATCTATCTTATCGTATCTATCTATCTTATCTATCCTATCTAATCTATTATCTATCTAATCCTCTCTTTGTATTATCTATACTAATCTATCTGATCTATCTTATCTATCTATCTATCTTCTAATCTCTATCCGCCTCTCTCTTTGTATTTATAGCTATATCTATCTATCTAATCTATCTATCTATCTATCTATTCTAATCTATCTATTATCTATCTTCTAATCACCTCTCTCTTTGTATTTATAGCTATATCTTCTATCCATCCATTCCAATCCATTCCTCCATCTAATCTATGCTATCTATCTATCTCTATCACCTCTCTCTTTGGTTTTTATAAGCTATATCTATCTATCTAATGCTATTCCAATCGCATCCACCCAACACCCATCCCATCCATACAATCCATCCATCCATCTAATCTATCTATCTATCTTATCTATCTATTCTATCTATCTATCTATCTATCTATCCTCTCTTTTGTATCGTATCTATCTATCACTATCTATCTATCTATCTATCTATCTACTGCTATCTATCTCTATCCCCTCTCATCTTTGTAATTATAGCTATATCTATCTATCTATCTATCGTTATCTATCTATCTATCTCTATCACCTCTCTCTTTGTATTTATAGCTATATCTATCTATCTTATCTATCGCATACCATCCATCATACGCAATCCATCCATTCCATCCATCGATCCATCCTATACCATCCATCCATACATCCATCCATGCCATCATCTAAATTCTACTATTATCTATCTATCTATCTCATCTATCTATCTAATCTATCTAATCATTTCTATCTATGCCTCTCTTTGTATCTATCTATCGCCATCTATCTATCTTACTATCAATGGCATCCATTCCATCCTCATCATGCCATCCAATCCATCCATCCATCTATCTATCTATCTATCTATCTATCTGTCTATCTATCTAATCTAATGCTGTCCTATTCTGTCCTATCTATCTATCTAGTCTAATCTATCTAATCTATCTATCTATTCTAATCTAGCTATCTATCCATCCATGACCATCTATCTAATCTCTATCCTCTATCTATATCCTATCTTTCTATACTATTCTGTCCTAATCTGTCTGTCTGTCTGTCTATCTCTGTCTCTCTAATCTCTCTCTGTATCATCTTTTATCTATCTATCTATCTATCTATTATCTAATCTATCTATTATCTATCTAGTCTATCTATCTATCCTATCTATCATATCTATGCTTCTATCTATGCCTCTCTGTCTTTTGGCATCTATCTCTCTGTCTGTCTGTCTGTCTGTCTGTCTCTGTCTGTCTGTCTATCCTCTATCTAGCGCTCTCTCCGTCTTTCTAATATCTAGTCTTTGTCCTATCTATCAAATCTATCTATCTATCTAACCACGCTACCTACCTATCTTTCTATCTATCTATCTATCTATCTATCTATCTATCTATTATCTATCTATCCATCCCTTCTATCTCTATACCTCTCTCTTTGTATTTATAGCTATAATCTTATCTATCTAACTATCCATCCATCCATCATCATCCATCCATCTATCTATCTATCTATTCTAATCTAGTCTATCTATTCTATCTATCTATCTATCTATCTTAAATTATCTATCTATCCTCTCTTTGTATCTATCTATCTATCTAAGTCTTCTATCTATCTATATATCCATCTATCTATCTCTATGCACTCTCTCTTTTGTTATTTATAGGCTATAATCTATCTATCTAATCCTATCTATCTAATCCATCCCATCCATCCATGCCATCCTGCATCCATCGCATCCTCTCCATCCATCCATGCATCCCATCTATCTAATCTATCTATCTATCTATCTAATCTATTCTATCTTCTATCTATCTATCTATCCTCTCCTTTGTATCTATCTATCTATCTATCTATCTATCTATCTTATCTATCTATCTATCTCTATCCCCGTCTCTCTTTGATTTAAAAGCTATATCTATCTATCTATCTATCTATCTATCTATCTAATCTATCTATCTATCTATCTCTATCCCCCATCCTCTCTTTGTATTTATAAGCTATAATCTATCTAAATCTATCTATCATCCATCCATCCATCCATCTATCTATCTATCTATCTATCTATCTATCTTCTATCACCTTTGTCTCCTCTTTGTATTTATAGCTATATCTATCTATCCTATCTCATCCATCCATCGCATCGCATCCATCCATCCATCGCATCGCATCCATCCATCCATCTATCTACTATCTAATCTATCTATCTATCTATCTATCTATCTATCTTATCTATCTATGCTATCTATCGCTCTCTTTGTATCTATCTATCTATCTATCTATCTATCTATCTATCTATCTTCTAATCTATTTCTATAATCTTTAATCACCTCTCCTCTTTGTATTTATAGCTATTCTATCTATCTATCTATCCATCCATTATCCATCCATCCTCCATCCATCCATCCATCGCATCCA
>BHFT01022508.1:0-11153 GCA_004320025.1 Laticauda laticaudata
AGGAGGAGGAAAGGACAAAGAAACAATGAAAAACATTCCTTTTTCAAGCATGGCCAAAATCCAAGATTAAATTCAGTTTTCCCAACAAAAGAAAAATAAAACAGTTTACGGTCAGCAACATTACAGACTACTTAAAGCCAAGAAAGGCTGGGGAAACTTTATAAAGCTCTAATTATGTTAGGGAATCCTTTTGCTATCACCAATTTAACTTTCTACAGTTACATAATATGACCAAAAACTATAAACAACCAGGAAGGAGGAATCTTATTAAGATTGAGTTGCAACTCCAAAGATTGTATCAGAAAGGGATCAGACTGCCACTTCTGCCTTCTCTCAATTTATTACAAACCAAGTTTGTAAGAAGCAGAACAGGACAAGAAAAACAGAAAAACAACATTAGGAAGGACCTTGTAGGTCTTCTAGTCCACATGCCTGCTCAAGCAGGAGATCCTTTACCAGACAAATGGCTGTCCAATCTCTTCTTAAAAACTTTGAGCGATGAAGCACCCACACCTCCTGAAGGCAAGGTTGGATCTCTGTTTGATAAGTTTCCATACATTACTTCGTCTCTTGCCTTCAAATGCTTTGGAGAATAGATTGTCCCCCTCTTTTTTCTGACAACCCTCAAATATTTGAACATTGCTATCATATCAGCCCCAGCCCTTATTTTCACCAGACTAGACATACCCAATTCCTATAACAGTATATCAGCTACCTTTTAAAATGTTACATCTAACTCTATCTGGGATTTAGAAATGAATGGCGAGGATGAGAAACTTTCCACAATTTAGCTTTGATGAGGAAAATGGGATTGGTCCAACATCCAAGGTCAAAAAGCACAGGACATTTTCTGTCCCTAAAGAGAGTTTGTGATCATCCATTTTGCTGAGCTTACCCTTCAAGATTCCTCCTTTGTACTTTTGGGAGTCAATATGCCTTAAGACTTCTCATGGGGTCACTGACATTTGGACTTTTCTTTACACCAGTTACTGTAGTTTAACTGATGAGAACTCGGGGTGTCTTGTGTCTTGCATCTCTTTTGTGACGCTCAGAAAAGCTTCCTGAAAATGACTTCCCCTTTTGTTTGACACAATTTCCATTGCATTGCTGAATCTCTGTTGAATAAGAACAGTTTCTAAACATCCTTTACTTGTACAGAGGACATCAAAGGACATGTTGCAATGTATATGTCTCATTTACACAAGACTTTGGCCATAGAATCTAATTTCAAGTCAAAGCTTTAGCCCCTGCACATATAAAATGCAACATTTATTATTAATGGAATGTCTGTCAGGCTGTGTTTGAACATGATACTAAACCTGATTTTAGTACTAAGGTAGCGGGTCTGAGTGAGTATGAGCTCACTTATTCTCCATCTTAACTTGTAGTATATAGCAAAACAGAAGCCAGGATCCTAAACTATATTTCAATCTAAACTTGCTTCTTCAAATAACAGTTAACATTCAACCCCATCTCTTTTGGTTTAGGCAAAATGAGCAGCTACAGAAATGCAGTTAAAAACAGAAATGAGAACTTCTGATCTCTGTATAGCTGCACCAAAAAAAAGGATGAGGAAATAAAGCTTTGAGGTTTATCCATGTAGACAGTATGCTAAACTTTACTTCAGCATCAAGCATGAGTCAGACTACTGTGATTAAAAGATTGCACATGTAAAGAAAGGCAAGGGTGAGAATCTTATGGTTTTTCAGATGACTGCTGGAGGCTGAAGCTAAGTGTTATCTTAAGTATCACATGGTTTCCAACCTCTTCTCATTATTTATTAGTCTGTCTAGCTGAGCCTTTTTATTATTCTAATTTTATTTGACTGTAAAATTTTATAGCTCACCCAAGTCCAGAAGCTGTGGTTATATTACAACCAATTAAATATATCAACAACAATAAACTAAATCAAAATCCTGAAACCCACAGCAAAAGTAAAACAATAAATATTTTCCAAGATAGGGGAATTAAAAAGTTGCTAGGATTGAAAGACTGGTGGAATAAAATATCTTTAAATACTTTCTTAGAACAATGAAGAGGGGGTTTTATAGAGGTCTAGAATTAAGGAATTCCAAGTTGGGGGGCTCCCATAAAAAAAGCTTGTTATCTCATCTATGTCAACCTCACTTCAGACAGGCAATTAATAGCCTTTCCAAAAATGTTGTCAGCAGATAGATTCAATTCTAGGCAAGCAATGCTAGTCATATGGGACTTTATAAGTTAGCAGGACATTGATTTGGGCCTGGAAATCTACTGGTACTCAGTGCAATGATTTCAAGAGAAGTGTTACCTTGCAATGGTGGGACTGGTCTCTCAGTAATCTTGCCATTGTATTCTGGACCAGCTGTAGCTCCAGATCAACTCCAAAAGCTGCACATAACATTTTTGCATGGAGTAGAAGCATGGACAATGACCCATCCAATGAAAAGAAACCTAGGGAAGTGGATAGTTTAAAATATCATGAACTGGATTCAAAATGAAATGAAACAATCTTCCAAAGAATAGCCAAAGGCAGGTAAATAATATAATCAAGAAAAGGGAAATGGAATATTTTGGACACAGTGTATAAGAAGAAACATCAACTACATCAAATAATTAACCAGAAGGATTTGAGAGAAATGCAGTGAGTGGTGAGCCAATGTGAACAGATTGCTCAATCCACATGACTTCTTTTGCAGATTCCGTGCATAGTACTATTTTCAGGGAATTTTTAATTAGCAATAAAATGTAGACTTATATACAGCTTCACAATGCTTTACAGACCTCGCTAAGTAGTTCACAGGATCAACATTTTGCCCACAACAATCTGGATCCTCATTTTACCAACATCAGAAGGATGGAACTTAAAGACAACCTTGAGCTGACCTGGATCAAACTCCTGGCAGTGAGTAGAATCAGTCTGCACTATTGCATTCTAACCACTTCGTCACCAGGGCTCATCAGCTGGAACAATCTAAAATCTAACATGCTTGGTCAAGTCAGAATATATAGTTATCTTTCAATGTTTCTTTAACCCTTTAACATTGCATTCTATACGATGGCCTATCCTACCTCAATTTATTTACTGTATGTCTCTTTCCAGGGAAGTTGAACATTTTTCTGATAATCTAAACAATGATTATTATTTTCATTTCCTAGCAGACCTTTGGGGTCTAAAGCCCCGTCACAAAGCACCAACGGATGGAAAGAGGATGTAAAACAGAGAGAAACACTTGCCATCCATTGGTTAACGCGATGCTTCCGTTCTTACTCACTCCGGCCATTTTTCATCCTCTCTAATTCCAGTCCAGCATCCGTCTATGAACATTTCATCCAACTCAAAAAGTTTTGAGCTGCACATGTACACATGCAGGATGTGCAGAGCAGAAAATGTATCCAACGCATTCCGTTTGCATCCGCTACGCACACGGGGAACATTCCGTTATTCATCCCTCGTCATCCGTTATGCCATCACTAATCCGCTAGGCATCCGCCTGCCGCATTCGCGCAACTCGGCTCCCGCTGCCAGCGGAAAAAGGACATAGGGAGGAGTGGATGCAGAAAAAACGGATGCGGAACGGACACGCAATGTTAGTACGATGGTACGGAAGGAAAAGATGAAGAGTGGATGCAGGTCGCATACAAAGGCTATTAAAACGGAAAAAATGTTCGCATAGGGGACGTATCCGGATATTTAGCGATGTTGCAGATGCCTAGAGGGATGCAAAAGCGAACCGAGTGGAAAAACTATATTTCCTATAAAAAGGGGGTTGAGGAAACTCACCTTGGATCTTCACTTTCAAAACCAGAAGCCCTGCTGTGCCAGACCTCTTCAGCCTTGCTCTGCTCTTGCTCTTGCACAGCATTCCAGTCATCTCACCATGGAACGATCACACACTTCTTTTGGTAGCACCACTCGTTCTACCAACAGTGTGAAGCCATTCTACAGGCTCTGTTCACCTGCTCTACGCGAAGAAAAAGGAGGTGGCAAGAAGTGGTCTGGGTTCCAAAAGATGGGATCCACCAGCAAGAGCAGAGTACAGACTGTACAACAAGACTGATGGTGAGCTGAGGACGAAGACCCTCGGCATTCCAGAAACTTCATGAGGGATGCCTCCAGCATGTTTGACAAAGTTGTGGAGCGGCTGGAAACCCAGGTGTGCCAAAGGCAAACACAAACCTCCAGCCAGCCTCGACCCTGCGGCTCAAGGTGGCACTGACTCTGCGCCACCTGACCTCAGGGACCACGTACAGGAGCATGCAGTATGGCTGGAGGTGCCACACAATACCATCAGCCATGTGGTCAGAGGAAGTTGGTGCAGGCCTATCATCGACAGAATACCTGGAGGTGAGCTTTCTCCAGTGCCCCTCCACTGAGAAGGCTGGAAGAAAGTTGCAGAGCAGTGGTTATTCAGAAGTGGAAACTTCCCACACACCGTTGAGACATAGATTGGGAACACGTGGCCTGCAAAGCTCCAGCCAACTCAGGGTCCACTTATCACACTACAAGGGCTTCTTCAGCATCATTCCTCTTTCGCCATGGTCGATGCTGACATACACGTTCATGTACATCGATGCTTCAGCAATGGGTATCTTCAAGATTTGCCAGGTTTACCAACGCCAGTCATCTCAAGGAGGGGTTGGAACGCAACTCATCATGGGCTTCCCAGATCCAGACCCCTGCCAGACGAAACACAAGATGTGCCCCTATTTCATCGTAGGAGATTGGGACGCCTTCTCCCTCAGAACCTACCTCATGAAGCCCTACACTTCCAGATGGCCTCACCCGTGAAGAGAGGATCTTCAACTACAGGCTGTCAAGGGCAAGGCGAGGTGGTGGAGAACGCCTTTGGCATCCTGGCAACAGGTTCCTAGGTACTTCTCTTTCCACCATGCGCATCGCCCACAGAGCAATGAGGAGGATCGTGGAAGCTTTGCTGCATCCTGCACAATCTCATGCGCACCCGCCTACCCAGTCTTTGCAGAACAGGCTCATGGACCTCCAAAACAGGCAATGGGGACATGGCAGCCTGGTGAATGGAGGCAAGGGCAATACCTGACAGATACGTGTGGATGTGCAAGGCCCCAACAGAGCTTCACATGAACGGAAGAAAGCAACGCAACCTCCTGAAACACTGGTGGCAACTCCCCCAGCTGGAGCATGGAGTGGCAAGACACCGGATGATAGTGCTAAATGGATTGAGTCCTTTCAGCCTGTCTCATCACACGGGATAAGATTGGCCATGATATGTTTGAGTGGCCCTACAATGAACAGGGCATTTAATTTTAAAACGAGTATGTGCTTTATGTTGAAATGTGTGGTATCAATGATTACATTGTTAATTGATAAATAAAGGGCCAAAGCGATATGGCAACCTGGAGGGTGCGACCATACAGTGCCACTATCTTGCACTGGAAATTTTATCTTATCCAAAGCTTATTACCCATCTCAAGTATCCTAACCATTCCACAGCTATAAACCATCCCCAAGGTATCTAACCCCATCCCACAGCTACTTACCCATCCAAAGGTATCCCTGCCATCCCACAGCTATTACCCATCCCAAAGGTGATCCCTGCCCATTCCCACAGCCTCTTACCCATCCCAAAGCGTATACTTACCATCCCACAAAGCATCAAAAGGCTTATAAACCATTTTTAAAAGTTTCCACCAAGACTTTATTAATAAAATAAATGAAAGCAAGTGTGTGAAGCAAAGATTATCTTTTATTAATAACAAGCCTGTAAAAAGCAAAATGACCAAGTGTCCCAAGGCAAAGATAAAAGTCAACAGGTAAGCCACCCAGTCCCTGGCACTCTTCTCAGTCACTCTGACGAGGTGTGCCATCAGTCTCAGGGGTGAAGGGTCCAGGTAGCTGTGGATGTGGCTGCTGCTGGAGTGCTGGTCTGAGGCACCATTGGGGTGCCTGGCCCCGAGAGGGACAACAGGGGATGGTAGTGTGGAGGAAGCTCTCGAGAAGCAGTCTTCTCAGTCCTGTGATGTTGAGAGCCAGTTCCTCCATTGCCGATGGGGTGTCAGCCCCAATACTGGATGACAGATGTCTGAGGCTGGGCTTGGCTATGGGGGTGGAGGAAGGAGGAGTGTAGTGGGGGATGTCTGGTCTGCAGATGAGCGAGTGAGGCTGTGGGTGGCATCTGTGGCCAATGGGTGGCATAAACTGTGGCCGTGGGTGGCAATCTGTGCGATGGGTGGCATCAGTGTTGGCAATCAGTGGCACCTATGGTTGTACGATTAGTACCTCTGCTGGACTTGGAAGGGGCTGCCTGTCTGCTGGAGCTCCTGGTTGTCGTAGCCTTGGTAGGTGAGGGCCTGTGGAAAAGCCTTGGCAAGGGCATGGACATCACTGGGGTGGAGGAGCAGACTGGGACTGGGTGGAAGCAGGTTCAGCTGGGTTCTGGAGGTTGTGAGAAGAGACCAGTGCAGTCCTGTCCTTTATCACCTGGTATTTTTGATTTGGCACATGTCCATGAGGGTCTGGTTGACGTAGGTGAGGAAAGGAGCTTGTGGTTGAGGATGGTATGTTTGGTGTGTACACACTGAGAGAAGGAGATCTACACTGCCTTCTGATGGTGTCCCTGATCTCTCAGAAGGGACAGTGTGGCCTCTTACCCCTTGTCTGCTCTCTGCCTGCTTCTGTGGGGTGGAGCTTGGGGTGGATATGGGTTGCGTCTCTGGTGGAAGTGCCTCTCCTTGCTCCCATTGCCATCAGGGTGGTCCTCCACGCGCCCACCACAAAAAGGGAGTGCAGATGTCCGTGGGGGTCTTCCATGTGTGGAACGCTCCACAGATACCTGCCTCGGACACAGGAGCTGGACTTCTTGGCCAGAAGAGGACTAAGCTCTCTGCGGGCTCCTGAGAGAGAGGGTTGTCAGAAGGGGCTGCCCTCCTCGCGTGAGCGGATCTCACCCTCCAAGAAGCTGGCACTGGCCCATCACATAGGTTCTCTCAGCCGTCAGCTTGACCGTGGCCTTGCCAGATTTTGTGAGGTGAAGCTTCCCATACCCAGCCGTGTGCATGTGCTTCCACCAACCTGAGGAGGACCCCAAAGTGTAGCCCAGGCTTCTCTGCCTTTCTCTCTCCAAGCAGCCTGCTTCCTTTTGGTGTCTCAATAGAGCCTATGTCCCTTCCGCCAAAGATACTCGTTCTCCTCAGCCATTCCAGCACCTCATCCTCATGTTCCTCTTCGATGGAGTTGCCTCCTCTCCCATCTCGTTCTCGCGTATGCCTCTTCCTCCCTCTGGCAGGGCCTTCTGAGCCCTTCATCAGAGGGGCTTCGAGGTTGTAGGGGCGGCTCCACCACACCACCACCAGCAGCAGCAGCAACAACAGTAGCCAGCAAAAGCAGGACCAGCAGGACCAGCAGGAACAGCAGGAACAGCAGCACTTGCAGCACCAGCAGCACCAGCAGGACCAGGATCAGCAACAGCAGAGTAAAGCACCAGCAGCACCAGCAGGACCAGCAGGACAGGAGCACCAGCAGGAACAGGAGCACCAGGAGCACCAGCAGGACAGCAGACCAGCACGACCAGGAGCAGCGCCAGCAGAGTAAGCACCAGCGGAAAGCCCCAGCACCAGGAGTAGTGCCAGCAGAGTAAGCACCAGCAGAAGCTCCAGCACCAGGAGCAGCACCAACAGGAGTAAGCACCAGCACAAGCACCAGCACCAGAGCAGCGCCAGCAGAAGCTCCTGCACCAGAAGAGTCAGCCCGAGCAGCAGAAGCACCAGCAGAAGCAGAGTCAGGGCCAGGGGGTGGGATGGTGGCCCTGTCCTTCTTGCCAGGGCTGGCAGCAGATGGCAGAGGCTTTCTCTTTTTCCCCATGGTTGTTGGCTGGCTGGCTGGCTGGCTGGAGCTGTGTCTGGCAGCAGGTCTTTCCTTGAATTGGTGACCTGCTTGCGGGCTGCATCCCTTTATATCGCGGGGCTGACGCAATGCATCCTCCCCGCCATGCGCAGTAACCCTTGCATCCGCTAGCATCGTAGTCATCCGCTAGGCATCCGCTAGGCATCCGCTAGGCATCCGCTAGGCATCTGCTAGGCATCCGCTAGGCTTCCGTGATGCATCCGCTTCATCCGTTAGGCATCCACTCTGCATCCGTTCTTTCTGTTGCACGTCCACTTCTCTGTGCTCCCCCGGAAGCCCTCTGGATGTGCCATCCACTTCCATCCGCTTCCATCCACTAGGCTTCTGTGGAGCATCCGCTTTACATCCTGGCTACATCTTCCCCCCGTCCGTTCCTTTCCGTTGTTGTCCGCTCTGCTTTTGAAAATTCGAGGCACTTTTGAGAGTGGATAATAATGGATGGAACATTTTCTCGTCCGCTATGTCCTTTTTACATACGGTTTGCATCCATCTGCCTATGTGACAGGCCCTTAAAGAAACTCCTGGACAGAAACTTGCTACATGTTAGCATTTTACTTTGAAATCTCCTGGATTTCCAATTCCTAAATATACTTAATGTAAAAAGTAACAGGAAGAATGGATGTTACATTGTAAGCACCCAAGAAAAGATATGCAATCACACTAGAACTCCTAAGCCTTACACTTGGAACCTGATTCTCAGTCTTAAGGTAAAATTAAAATTAAATTCTCCCTCTTAACTGACCCCTATTCTACAGATAACTCATGGACAAAACTTCCTTTGTTCAGTAGTAAGTACACTAGTGATTCTTAAGCAGACACTATTACTGCTTTTTCTGGTCTTGAATAATGTCTGATAATTTGAATAATCCACTCACACACACACACACCCAAAAAGAACCAGATTCCAATGTTCAGTTCTCAATTCATTTGCATAACATTAAATCATACTTTATGGTTTACAAAAACGAGCAAGGTTAGTTTTATTCAGCCCATAGAGGAAAATCAATAAACCCATCATATAGTACAAAGTCTATGTTGATGCAGTTTTTGTTTAAATTATTGTTCCGAACCTACAGGCAGGAACTAAGGACTTCTCATTTGATGGCCATTAAGGGTTTCTTCTATGTTCCCATGACAACCAATCCTTTAGATTAGAGAACAATGGATGTGTTTGAGCCATAGACCTGTCCAGCAGGTTCCTTCTTTGAGAATGGAAAAACTTAAGAACTGGCAAAAGAAGTTTGAGGCCTGTAGCTCCACACCCCCACTCTATCTTCTACAGGGTGTTAGTCAACCTGCATCCATACAGCATCCTGAATTTGAGTTTAAGCAACAGAGAACTGCATCCCCTAAGTGTATGTGTGCATAAATGCACTTCTGGAAAAATAATTAAGGAAACTGTTTATCCAACATATGTTTTCCAATCTGCAGTTGATTATGTTTTAGCCCCATTTCTGGAAAAGCTACTGCTACTTTCTGTACATCAAGAGAAAGTCTCAAGGTTAGTAGAAGCTTGTTGAGTTGCTTATTTCTGATCAATCAGTTCTATCTTGAACATTTCCAATAGAGATTTTTAAAATACAGGAACAAGATAATACAATACATTAACAGTCGACTTAATGTCAATAAGACAGTTAAGCCCTTTATCAGCCTACCTGTTGAAAACAATGGGAATGACTATAATTGTACTGTTTCTCATATTTATTAAACTTGGCAGGAAATGATTATCTCAATTATCATACAGGTCCATACCAAGTTCCAGGGATGGATTTGGCAGGAATAATGTTTGAGATGGTCTTAAAACTGTTTTAAAAAAGAACTATTGTTAAATAAAGCATAATTAAAGAATGAAGCAATCCTGGCTAACTTGGATTTGGACTATGAGCTCCTACATTCTGGGTTAGGATTAGGGGAGTTGTCATCCCCTAAAATATGTGACTTATGTATAGCAGGCTAAAGGCAATGGGAATTAGGAGCAATTTATTTCAGTTCAGAAGTTCAGCAGTGCCATTTCTTGGACTTGAACTCCAATAAATTCCAAGCATGAAAAGAAACAAACCAAAACTATTTTAAACAGACCAATAATAAGAAAGTCCAAAACATCACTTCAGAATATATATTAATAGAATACAGATTTAGGAAACTGCTAAGTAATAAAAAAAAACTAAAATAATCTTATAAATTCAAAAGATAAATATGCTTTTTTGCTACACTGTACTAGGTATGCTAGCTAAAAGGAGCACAGATGAAATATTTTTTGCAAAGAAAGCTTTTGGGATATTTTCTCATCAGTGTTACTGTGTTCCCAAAGAGATTATTTCTGTAATATCATTAGTGTGTGAGATCAAACTGGCCAAAACAATGACCAATACCATGTGATCCAAGACAATTTTTTGATGCCTCTGTAATGATAGGAACCAGTAGACTTCCCTTACTTTGTCTAACAAAGAAAGGCAAATAAAGGCAAATCAGGTAGCAAATTTTCTGCAGGTGGAAGAAAGAGCTGTTCAATTTTGCACTGCTACATCAGTTACTGATTCCCCCACCCCACCTTCTTGACAAACTATAAACAGCAGAAACTGAAAATGTGAGTCCTGGAAGGTGGTAGAGTAACATATACTCTATGCATATGAATAACACACACACACACACACACACACACACACACACACACACACATATAAAACATGTACCCTATATTCTAGAAGGACTAGGGATGTCATGATATCTTCCAATATTTGAAGGGCTCCCATTACTTGAAGGGCTACTACAACAATGAAGGGTAAACTTATTTTCCAAAGCACCAGAAGGCAAGACAAGAAACAATGGATGAAAACTCATCTAACTCATCAAAGGAGAGAAACAATCTAGAACTAAGGAGAAAATTCCTAACAGTGAGAATGATCAACTATGGAACAAATTGTGTTTGGAAGATGTGGGTGCCCCATTACTGGAGGCTTTTAAAAAGAGACTAAACAGCTATTTGTCAGAAATGGTATGGGTCTCCTGCATGAATTGGGGGGCGGACTGGCTGGCCTCCAAGACCCCTTCCAACTCTGTCACTGTTACTATATCATATCATTTAAGTATAAATGTTCATATATCCTCAAAAGTACACTGTATTCAGTGGCTTTGATCACAGGAAAGTTTGTATAAGATTGCAATTTAATCCTATATATACATATTGATTGCAATTATTCCTTTCCCCTGTTTATTTTTGTCTTTGCTTCCCTCCCTATTGGACAATTATACATCTTGGAACAGCAAGAGGAGGAGGAGGAGGAGGAGGAGG
>BHFT01022509.1:0-14224 GCA_004320025.1 Laticauda laticaudata
GTTTTGAGCAGCTCAGAACTTTTTGAGCGGATGGAACCTCAGTCGACGGATGCTGGACGGATAGAGAGGAAGAAAAAGGGACGCAGTGAGTTCAATACGGAAGCATCACGTTAACCAACGGATGGCAAGTGTTTTTCTCTGTTTTACATCATCTTTCCATCCATTAGCGCAGTGTGACATGGGCTTTAGGAAAATATTACTGATTTATGAATATATACAGGCAGTGATTGGATTCAGCCAGTTCGCACCATTTCGGGAGAACCAGTTGTTAGCTTTCTGAGCAGTTTGGCGAACTGGTTGTTGGAAGAACTCATTAGGGCAGAGAACATTAGGGCAGAGATTGTTAAAATTATTTGAATCCCATCACTGTATAGAGGTCCTTATTGGGAGCCAATAGCTGATACGGCACTCATGAATTTTCTATTCACAAGTTTAAAATAAAAGTAGGAGATTAGCTTTTCATAGGAATAGAGAGGAATAAAAGGAATTTGTGCTTGGTCAATTTGCTGCCAACAGGGTACAATTGGCTTGATTTGGCAGACCATATGTTTGTGTTAATTTATCCAATATCAGGGTATTTGTTATCAGAAACAATATTCACCATTATTACTACAATTGCCACTGCCTCTACTTCCTTCATTACCTTTCCCTCTGATCTCACTATTTATTCTTCCAACAACATCTGTGTATTTATATAACAGCAACTCAAGATAATTCTTTATGCTTCCGAGGAAGAGTATTCTAGGAAAACTCACTCAAGTGTGGGAAACCTTTGTAACCTCCAGATACTGCTGAATAGCCCTTAGTATCCCTCACTACTGACCATAAGGGCCGGGGATGTTGGGAAATATACTTCAGCAACATCTAGAGGGCCATAGGACCCCCAGCTCAAATCTGCAACTCATCAGGTTGCCACAAGATTTCTATTTAGTTTCAATTCCTTATTTCTAGAAAAGAATAGAATAAGTAAAAATAACCACATTTACCATGAGGAAACAAACATTAGAATGAATTGATTTTTTTTATTAGGCAATTGATTAGGCAAAAAATGGTATAGGATTTTGAGGTTTCAAGAACTTTGATCAGATAAGATGATGAAATGAAAATCAGAATGAATAAAGAGATTAAAAATTGGCTGCCGATCAAGCCACAAATGCATTGGGTAATTTTTTGTGAATGCTGAAATATTCTATAAGCATGTAATCTGGGTTTTGTCAGATTCAAAGCTAGCTCCATCAGTCAATTGACCTAAAGGAAACAAGAAAGCAACTGTAGATTCCCCCATTCAAAAATCTACTTCAAAGCTCAAAACTGTTTCGATTCTTAGGTAAAACATTTAGGTCCCTTGGAGAGGGATGAAATAGTTTTTATAAAGACAGAGATTGCGTTATTTTTTTTAAAAAGTCAGTAGAAGCCTCATCACAAGGTTTAGCCTAGTGATGAGAGCTTAGTGATGAGATATACCCTTTGACACATAAGTAACTTTCATGGTATACAAACCTCTCCCTTACTGGTTGCATTCACAAACACACTTAACTTTAACTAAGCATCCATCTTCCTTTAAAAATGAGCATAACTTTGAACCTGGGTCAAGTAGTGAATGAGTGTGATAAAAATGTAAGCAATATCATTTTATTCTCATAGCTGTTAAAATAAACAGTGCTGAATGTTGGGAAAGCTTTTTGCTTCCTCTTTTTTCTGTTTATTCTTATAGTTGTAAAGACTATTATTTTTTCTTTTGCAGCCAACCTAAAGAGATCATGTCGCTTCTTCACATTTTTAATTATCAGGAGTATTTTCAATGATAGCTTTTTAATAGTGTTTTTTTAAAGAATCTTACAATCAGTCTTCCTCTGCTCTATCATATCTTGGATGTAAGTAGCCTTTGAAGGTTAAACAAGGATAATGCATTTGAACATCATTTTACCTTGGATTGTGAGTACATTCAGTTTTCAAATATACCCATTAAAAAGAAAGAAGATTTTAAAGATGTTAAACAGAAAAGAAGTCCAATGGCACAAGGAATGTGTCTGTTTTAGAAGAATGCAATGGATACTGGTTTAAGCCCTTAACATTTTACAGTTGACTTGGAGTGTCTTACTGATGCAATCACTTCATGTAGAATAACAAGAGACGCATGGCTGCATGTACTCATTTAAAGTCACACTTAAGTCCCCCACAAGCCCTTATATAATTTGTGTTGATAGTTTCCACTGATAACTGTGATTCACTGTCACAAAAACCATTCTATGGGATACCAAGGACAGCAGTTGCTATTTAAATAGCTTTTTGAGCCTTCAGAGCACTTTATCTCAGTAATTCCCTGAAGCTTCCTATAAGATATCTCAATATTACCACATGTATCACTCTATCATGAATAGAAGTTTTCTTAGTTGGCCGATTGATCAAGTCAAGTACTTTTCCTTTTAGTAATAGCAGTTCTAAAGTGCTGTGAGTTGTCATCTTATCTGAATATGTTTTCTGCAGGTACTACATATTGGATAATTTCATCTGGGAAATAACTGTTGTTCAGGTGTAGGTATCAACATTGTATCTGCTGTATGCAACTCTTCAACCAGTTTTAGAATTCTCATGTTATTTAAATTGAAAAAGAACATCATCAAGGGTTTATAATTTTATGTAATCAGTGGACTAGAAAAGATTTTGGAGATCTTTGTGACGATCCCACATTAACATCTGTGCCATCTTTGGTTGAAAATCTCCAGTGATAGCCCATCAGGATTTCACAGTCAGGAAGTTTCTTATATTGAGGTAAGGTCTTTCCTTAGAAAGCTTCTACTTATTGATCCTTTGGCATTACAGAAAATAAATCCATATTCTCTTTCTTGTGACACCCCTTCAAGTCTGCTGTCATGCTTCCTTTTATATTTTTCTCTTTTACACTAAACATACCCAATTCTTTTAACTGTTCTTCATAGATTTAGCCTTCAAATCCTTCATCATCTTTGATCTTCTTCTTTGCACTTTTTTTCAGTTCCTCAGCATCTTTCTTGTATCCTAACAAGAAGAACTGGATGCATTGTTCCAGGTACGGTCTGACCAATGCAGCATAGAAAGAAATTATCACTTCCTATGATCTTGACATTATACATTGATGCAGCCTAAGATTCCATTGGCTCTTTTGGCAGCTGCAGCACACTGCTGACTCATAGTTAATCTGTGATCTTCCAGGATATTCAGATCCTTTTTGTAAGCACTGCTGCTGAACCTTGTACTGGTACATTTTTCCTTCCTAAGTGCAGAGTCCTACATATCTTGCCATTGAATGGCATATTGTTGGAAAAGGCACAGTGTTCAGATCTATCAAGATACTTTTGAATTGTGAACCTGTTTTGAGATGCTAGCAATCCCACCTTTCTGTCATGTGTAAATTTGCTGAGTATCTACACTAATCCCAGATCTATGTCTTTTAGAAAATGATTGGAGAGCACTGAGTCCAAGACGGAAGTATATCCCATTGCATATCTCTCTCTATGTAGATATAGATCTACTAATAACTACATATTAGATGTGGTTGTTCATTGTTCAACCAACTGTAAGTAACCAACTGTTGTCAGATATAAGTTCATCTGTGGAACTATTAATCTCACCCTATTCCATTTTTTTTCCAAGAAAGAAGCTACAGTCATTTTTTTTTTCAAATGCCTTACTGAAGACTTACTGAAATCTAGGTACACCATATTCTCTATATTCCCTTTGTCTACTAATCTAGTCATATGTCAAAAAAGCAATAAGGTTGGTGTTAATCATAATCTATTTTAACAAATGTAGGCTTCTAAGAATCACCTTGCTCCTTTCTAATTACTTGCAAGTCTACTGTTTGATGATATTATTTAGACGCTTCCTTGGTATTTCTGATTGATCTGCAGTTCCAACGGTCAACTTTTTCCCATTTCAGAATCAGAACATTAACTCTGGTCCAGTTTTCCAGCTGTAACATAGTGATTCATAGATTGCATCTTCCAATTGCTTTAGCACCCCAGTATGTAATCTATTCAATTTGATGTGGCAACTTGAATTCATTCAAATACCTAGATCTTCCCTCACCACTTTCTTGACTGTTTTGATCAGCATCATCCTTCTGTACCCCACTCCCATAATGTAAATTCTGGGAGATTAAACCACTTTGTTCTTTTATGAAAAAAAGGAGCCACAAAATAGGAATTAAGCACTTTGTAACTAAGATTTGTCATTGAAAGGTTTAGGTATTGGGTTTCCTAAATCAAAATTGTGGTTATTTCTGGTACAGAAAACAGAACATGTCAAAAACTGGTTAAATAATTATGTCAGATGGAATAAAATTCTCATATAAACTAACTGGAATTTTTTATTTATGTATCACGCAAACATCATTAGTTGCTTATTCAAGTTAGGGATGAGTAGAGACAAATTTGAGATCTAGTTTGGATCTTTGTGTGAAATACAATAGATGAAAAATGTTTTAATAATATTAGCAATTGGAAAGCTTTCACCCTTCCTTGGGACAAAAAATAATAATATTCAGGCAGGAAGACAAACTCATATATTTTTGGAACAAGATTGAGGAAGACATGTTTTGAAATTGATTTTTATAGTAATTACAAATTCTTGCACTGAACATGAATTCCAAGTGTTCCTCATATACTTTTATATGCTTGCCTACCTAATACACCCCTCAAGATACTGGTTAACAGACTTCAGTGATATAGTATGTGCTTTTTAGGTAGATCTTGCAGAGGTTTTCAGTTTCTGCTCTAAGAGTATCCAGTATTAGAGAAGCAGGTTTCATATATCATAGAACAATTCACCAAGACACTTAGTAAGATCAGTAATGAGGTTGGTGTGTTGCATGACACCACTAACCCTGACACCACTGCACAGCATGGCTTCATATTGTCATGTTTTGTGAATCCAAAAACTCAATTACTGTATGGAGTGTCCAATTAGTCCTCCAGAAAAACAAAAGAAAACAAAATTAGAGATATTACAGGTGTCAAATGACTGGAAAATAAATTGTTGTAATATAGAACCATTGCCAAGCTTTGGCAACTCCAGGAAATGCCTCTCAAACACAGATGGGGACTACAATGCTGAACTAAAATGGCTGCCAAATTAAATAGCAAGGTCTTCTGGTTAGATTATGCATGTTGCACAAATCAGGCCTTTTTCTTGTCAAATTTTTGATGTATCAGATTTCATTCCTGCATCTGAGGTGACAATATTGACCTTCCTGCCTCTGCCACTCTAAAAAAAAAAAAAAGTGAAGACCTTTTTGTTTTCCCCATTGTTGTTCTACATTATAGTACGAACATTCCCCAGAGATTTCATACAGCTGGATTTGAGAAAACAGAATGAATTTGAAAGTTACTAATCAACTGTTTTTTGCTTTATGTCTGGTGGCAAGAAAAGCAAAAATGAAGAGTCAGTACATTGTATCCTGAAGAAGTATTTTTAGCTTCATATTGCTCATGGTTCTGAGCTTTAGCACCTGGGTCATACGAAGTGAGAACAATCAACCAATGGAACAGCTTGGAAATAGAACCCCAGAAACTGTGGGAGCGCCATCACTTGAGACCTTCAAGAAGAGATTGGACTGCCATTTGTCAGAAATGGTGTAGGGTCTCCCGCTTGTGCGGGAGGTGGGTGGACTAGATGACTTATAAGGTCCCTTCCAACTCCAATTAACTGTTATCTGTTATCTGTTAAATCTTCATAATCATCCTGGATTTTCTTCTGGGCTGAATGATTAGATACAGTTACCAGATGTTCAGCATTCTAAAGCTTGCCTTTCATGATGTAGGGCCTGATACTATCAGATGATGTAATGGTGTGTGGAAATGACCTTGAGACACAGGAAGAAGAGCTACAGCCAGGGCAATAGTCAAGTAATCATCAGCCTAGTTGACAGAAGAAATGTCTAAGAAAGGATACTGCCTAGTTCTGAGGTTGTAAAGACAGGAGAAAATATATTTTCAAAGTTGCTTGATTCTGTTAATGTAACCTTATAATAAGGTAGTTCTGGATGTTCTTCTTGTCTGGATTACTTTGCAAGGCTGATGGATGAAGAAGCATAGATATGTTATAACATTATCAAATCAAATTTAATCATGTAATTGGGCTGTATTATTCAATAACAAGGAGTGAGTCAGAAAAATGAAAATGCACCACAATGGAGAAATGAGCAGAGTAGGGAGTGTACTTGGGAAATAAATCCAATTTTGCTTCTTTTCCCAATAACCTTTTTTATTGGGATGTATTATAAGTTTTGTTCCAACTGATACATTTCTATGTTCAGAAAAATGGCAACCCAGCATGGCCTGGTTGATTCACTCTTCTTGTACATTACTTATTTATCTAACTTGGGTTGCTATATAGTT
Source organism: Laticauda laticaudata (assembly GCA_004320025.1). Lineage (NCBI taxonomy): Eukaryota > Metazoa > Chordata > Lepidosauria > Squamata > Elapidae > Laticauda > Laticauda laticaudata. Next base: position 6,378 of record BHFT01022509.1, read on the forward strand.
ACAATGGTTTTCACCTGTGGGTAAACAAGTCTCATTTGGTTTGCTATCCTAGACTATGGCTTTGACAATTAACCTACTGATCTCCTCTAAGTAAATCCTTGAATTTACTTAATTTCCGAGACTAAGTCTTGGCCCCTTCTAAGAAAAAATATTGATTCTCAAGTTGACGAAATTGTCAGATTTAAAAAGACTTCCCAGGAACACTGAGGAGAAATATTTATGTATTTTCCTCAGAAATATTTTAGACACTAAGCAGCCCTGAATCATCTGAACCCACTGACCATTTTTTTCTTATTATAAGCTGTGCTTATAATATTATATACATGGTGAAATCCCAACTTATGAAATAAATGTTAGGATTTTTAAACAGATTTAGTTGCATTTCATTCATGATAGATAGGTAGGTAGGTAGATAGATAATAGATGGATTATAGAAAGATGATATATAGATGATAGATAGAGGAGAGAGAGAGAGAGAGGGAGGGAGGGAGGGAGAGAGAGAGAGAGAGAGAGAGAGAGAGAGAGAGAGAGAGAGAGAGAAATATTATACTTCCAAGGGTCCCTCCCCATATGGATCAACTATAAACATTATGACCTGCCTACCAAAATACCACTAATATTTAAATGCAACACTGCAAGAAGTCCAATCCAATCCAAAATCAATTTAGCAACACAAACCATACTGAAACCATTGCAACAAAACTTGTTTACGTGTCGTGTGTGTGCACAAAAGTAACTTCTAGAACATCATCAATGCTGATCCTATTCTATGACACCTAAATCTGCTCTCATAACTGTTCCACCTCCGGTTAAAAAATAAATCCAGAAGAATTTTAAGGGAGAATCAGAGCAAAGTTCATGTAGTTTGTCCCTCTTTTTCTTTAAAGTATTCAGCTCCCCCTAAAACTCTTTCAGAAGAGTGGTTTTAAAGCTAGTGTTTTATTTCTTCCAGAATAGAATTGTCTTTTATAAACAATTGACATTCTACAGTCATACTTAGGAGCAGAATAACCTATCAATATGCACACACATCTTCCTCTTTCCTCTTTAGACTTGACCTTCCTGACTGATTAATATGAGGTAGCTTCTGATGTCAGTGTGATGTTTTAAATACCCTTTGCCTTGAAACAACACTACATTTGTTGATCAGCGTAAGCAACAGGGAAACAGGATTTCTGCTTTACGTGGTTAGGAAGGAAATGGGTCAACATGAGTTAACAACTACAACACATATGTTTCCATCAAGTCATGAAATAATAGATGGGGAGAAATAACAGATTTCTTCAGTGGAGGAAGAGGAAGAAAGCTATAGCATAATAGTTAAGAAAATAGATATGGAACAACAGAATCAATGTGAATAAAGATCAGGGTTTTCTCTATTTTTCATCAAAAATTAGTTATCCTCCCTATGCAGAAGACCCGCTAACCCTATAATGGACCTTCTGCATAGCAAAGAAAGGCTAGGGAAAGGTATGTCTCCAGGCTTGGGATTCTGGACTGTGCTAATTTGCGGTTGCTTGGTTTTGTTGTTGCTGCTGCTTTTGTGTTTGTTTTTTCCTGGGTTACTTGTATTACTGTAGGATTTTTTGTTCTATGTTTTCATATAGCTTTTCATTGTGGTTAGCCATCCAGAGTCTTGAATTTTAGATGGGCAGCCACATACAGTAAATTGAAATAAATAAGCAGTACAAAATAATCTAAGAAGCCAATAAATAAGTTGAGACACATATATTTGTAAGCATTTGTTTATTAAACAGAATTTGATAGAGATATTATCTACTTCTGGTTTAGTATGGTCAGGATGGAAATGAGTTGTTGAATTTTGCACATACTTAAAGTTTATGATACCTGGGCTACAAAAAAACCTGGACAAATTCTAAGTGTCAGAAAAAACATACAGAACATTCCAACTCTTTGATGTTATCCAGTGGTTGTCCATATCTTGCATGTCTGATAGTCCTAGCAAATACATCCTCTAACAACCTGGAGCTTTTCTAGGATTTATTATGAAAGAAATGAAATGTGGGAGCAGTTTGGCCATCAGGGTCAAGGTGTGAAAATTAATCTCTCTCCCTGCTGAACATTTCCAAACAGACACAAGAGAAAGTTAGATAAACCATCTCCATTGATGAAATACTTCACATTTCCTGCAACGGCACAGAGTTCAAAAACAGAGATGGCTCGGTGGCCCCACGCTTCTGCAGGGTCATTTGCAAAAATGAATCAAGCAAATGTAAATTCATTTATATTATAAATTTCACATCGGCACAAAAGCAACCAACCATCAGCACTCCATTCTCACCCTGACCTAACCGTACAGCAACATGCCTGCTCCAGTACAGAAGATGTTTCAGTACTGTTCTCCAGTATGTTCATGCCTGCACAGAAACTCAAAAAATGTCTAGGTGATGGAGAGAAGGATCTATACATTGACTATCGTACTGACTGTATCAAAAGTAAGTCACACACAAGCTCCAACTCAGCATCCAATCCTACTTCAACCATCTCACCATCACCCAAGACTAGGTATGCATACCTCTAACTACCCCAATTCCAACTACAGCTGGTCTTACATGTAAGCTACTCAATGCAAGAAGCCTTGTAAATAAAATACCTGAATATCTCCTCGTACTAAATATGGCTAAATTCGACATCATATTTGTCTGTGAAAACATGGCTCAACACATCTCTCCCTCACTCCATTATCACAATAAGAGACTATCATGTTTACCAATCAGACGTGAAATCCGTAGAGGAGGTGGTGTTGCTATCTTCTATAAAAAGTCCTTACATCTAAAAAACATCCAAGTTACCCAGAGCTTGCTATTCCTGAGACCATCATCTGTGAACTGTCCTTAAATATCACATTTTGATTCTTATTATGTTACAGAGCTCCTGATCATGACATTGAACATGTCAACAAGCTAAATTCACTACTAGCTTAAGGCCAACATCCTGCCCACATGCTTTCATCTTTCTTGGTGACTTCATCTACCTCATATTAACTGGACCCTTAACGAATGTTACAAGGGAACCCATACATGCAACCTTCTGCGTGCTGTAACAAATCTAGGATTGGAACAACTAGTAACAACAAGACTAGACTTAACAACTGCCTCGATCTCATCTTCTGCAACAGTTTGAATTCAATTTACAGAATACAAATTAAAGAACCCTTTCCCACAGTGACCACAACATGATAGACTTTTTGTCTCAACATACATCCACACAAAAATCATCACAATGATGTGATCCCAATTATAACTTTAAAAAAGGCAACCTATGATCTTATAAACAATGAATCTCTCATCCCTTGATTGGCAATTTCTTTCACTGGATGCAATATTGTTGAAGACCAATACAACATATTTTTACTTGAAGTCAAAAGAGTCATCATACTATATGTACCAATAACAACTCCGAAAACCAGAAAAAACAGATTACCGCATAACAATAAGGAAGCTTCAATTCCAAAAGAGATCATTTTGGCATAAAAATAAATCTGGTTACGTTGGTCACGTTGCCAATTTCATAAATCTGGTCACATTGCCAACTTCAAAAGTTTATACAAAAATTTATGCCAACCAGAATAAAGCCTGAATGCACCAATTATCACATTAAACAAGAGGAAACCTTCTATGCACCAATTCCACCCACACTTTCTACAATTTTATAAACAATAAACTAAAAGACTCAAGATCCATCCATCCCTGAAAGGACCAAATGATAAAGACTACAACGATGACACCATTAAAGCCAACCTCTTTCACATTCTCAACCTCAAACAACACTCTTTGGCTCAGTATTTGTAAACAGCAATGGATCGTGCCCAGTATTTCCTTGTCGAACCACACACAACTACAATTGATCTAATACATATCAATTTTACAGAAGACAATGTTGAAAAAAGCACTACGCAATCTAAAACCATCTCTATCAATTTGTCCAGATGGAATATTTGCCTTACTTCTTTAAAAAGCTATCCACTGCACAGAGCTGAACCTAAGCATAAGCTTTGAAAAATCTTCCAGGCCAGCTCCTTACAAAAACTATGGTCACAAGCCATGGTCATCCTCATCTTCAAAAAGGGAGAGCCCAGCCTAGTTGAAAATTACAGACCAATCTCTGTATGCTGTGTTACCTGTATTATTATTAACCAATTATTAAACCAATCTATTATCCTCCACTTAGAGACAAACAACCTACTTCTAATAAACAACTTGGTTTCAGAAAAAAATTATCTTGTAATCTGCCAATTCTACACTGCAAAAACATATGGACTACACAACTCAAAAAGACCTTGACTATGTATCAGAATGATCAAACAAATGGCAAGTTCAAATCTAAACAAATAAATGCTTCTGTCCTACATATTGCAAAAAAAATCAGAAAATAAAATACAAGCTGAATAGTCAAGACCTTGTTGATGATTCAAACTCTGTCAGGGACCTTGCAATATCTCATGTCTAATGATCTAAGTGCCAGAGCCCACTGTAACTACAATAGCCAAAAAGGCATTAAGAAGTTGTTAACCTAATCCTTACGTTGTTTTATCTCTGGCAATATTAACTACTAACTAGAGCATTACAAAACATTTGCTAGAACCAATACTTGAACACAGCTCATCAGTCTGGAACCCCACATTACGTACCTGATATTAACACAGTTGAGAAAGTCCAGAAATATTTCATAAGAAGAGTTATCCACTCTCTACTCGTTGCAGAATACTTTATGCCAACCAGAACTTGAAATTCTAGAAACTATGCCATCTTTGGTACGATATAAGTATAGTATATAAAATCATTGCATTTGAAATGACCTATCTGTCAATGAATACTTCAACTTCAACCATAACGATACAAGAGCACACAATAGATGCAAACTCAAGTTAACGCGCACCAAACTTGTTTGCAGGAAATACGACTTCAACAACAAGAGTGGTCAATTTCTGGAACACTCTAACCTGATTGTGGTTTTCTTCCCCAAACCCCCAAAACTTTAACCTTAGACTGTCTACTATTGACCTCACTCCTTTCCTAAGAGGTCTGTAGGGGTTGTGCATAAGCACACCAACATGCCTACCATCCCTGTCCTATTGTTTCTTTTATTTTTTCTCATATGTATCAATTTCATGAATTCATAACTATGTTTATTCTTATACCTATTATCTTGTAAGTGAATGACAAATCAGATTAAATAAAAATAAAAATAAAAAAATAGGTTTACTAGAGAGAATTATGAAACTTCACATGGAAGGAGATTCTCTGTCTAAGAGCAGCCTGGAAACCTCTGCTCCTTTTCTGTAAATCCACAGGCTTGAATTCTGGGACTCTTCCTCCTGCCTTTTCAGTCAATTTCATTGTAGCTTGGTGGTTTCCTAGCCTTGAAGGTTTCTGTCATTGTTCATTGCCCTTAAAATGGTTTTCTCTGGCATACGAATCAGTTGCCTCACCAGCTTCAATCTTTGGCTATCTAATCTGATTCCATAGTAAGAGAGTAATTCCCAAAAGAATTGCAGTGATTAAAATGTAGTGCTGCAAACTGTGCCCACTCAGCCTGGAGTTCGATCCTAACTAGGCTCAAGGTTGACGCATCCTTCCGAGAATGACAAAATGAGGACCCAGATTGTTGGGGGCAATGATCTGACAGCACCCAAAGAGTGCTGTAAAACACTGTGGGATGGTATATAAGTATAAGTGCTATTGCTATTTCTATCGCCTATGGTTATGCAATCATGCTGGCAGTCTATCACCACAGACTGGAGGAGAGAGACTTTCCAGTCTAGCAATGTGTCCTTCCTCCATAGCATTCCATCCCATTGCTTCATACTTAGAGCTCTTTTGACCACTAGGGCATATAATGAGTGATAAATAAGAGGAAGTGTTTTCATGTGATGTAACTGTTTCTCACCTGGCCTATTTTTGTCAAATAAGTCTCTGCATGTAAGAGATAAAAGGAAACTTCCTGTACTTTCTTGTGCTTCCCTCTCACCAAGAAGTAATTTATGTAAAAGTGAAGTTTTTCTATCCGATACATTTCTTCATAAATCTAACATTTGTTCAAATGTAATGAATATGTGCTAACATACACTGATAATTGGGTTAAGCCAATACTGTACATTTGTATTGTATAATATAGATAAGTATATTATATATATTATCTATAACTTCCCACTAAATTCATAAGATACAAAGTTAATTGATGGGGGTGGGGATTAGCTTAATTTCAAAGAATATTTGTTCTTGGTTTTTTTCCAGATGCAAAATATGTTCTTCTTGAGTTTTTAAAGTTGATCTGTTGTATGAGTTTAAAAATGTGCCTAATATGCTTAATCTCTCATGGCCCAGTTATGTCATGTAGGCTGGTGCTTTGGCAGTATTTTAAGGTTATGTGATATTTATTAGTTTTATGTCATTTAATTTTGCAAATCTTTTTTTTTAAATAAAGAAATAAACAAGTGAGCAAACAAGCAAACAAGTTCCATCAGGGAACAACAGAGTGTGTCTTTTTGTAAAATATAATATAAACAATTCTACAACCAAGAATAAAGCAACATGTCAACCAAATACTTAGTTTAAGGCCCCAGCATAAGAAACAGGGATATTTATAAGTAGCGCTTACCAGGAGAGCTATTAACATTAGACATTACTTTAAAAACTATTGCATATTTTCCTTAAACATTTAGAGGACTTGTAATTACTCTGCTGGACTGCATGCAAATGTGATTAATGAGCTATAAATAAGATTGCAAAAGCCATCCAATTGACTTCCTGGACAGCATTCATTTCCTGAGGCAGCAGTGGAAAAGGTCACCATCAGTTTAATGCTTTTACATAATATTTTAAGGTAAGAAAGGACAACAAGAACCCCAGTGGCTGATTGTACAAACAATTGGGCATAGTTGCTATTAAGTAGTTGCTGCCCAGTGAAGCTGTGCATCCTGAAAGCTTTGTGTAACTTGAGATCCAGAGGTGATATGTGTGTGGAATTGTGCCACACTAATAAATTTGAGATGATGCTGGTGTTTCTTCCACCTACCTGCTAAGAAATGGTCTTTTGGAAGCACTTAGACTTTGCACTGGGCAGAGGTGGTATTCAGCAGGTTCTGACCAGTTCTGGAGAACCAGTAGCGAAAATTTTGAGTAGTTCGGAGAACCAGCAAATACCACCTCTGACTGGAAATTTTACAGTATTCTTCCCCTGCCATGCCCACCAAGACACACCCACAGAACCAGTAGTAAAAAAAAAATGAAACCCACCACTGGCACTGGAGCTGAGGACAAAGTTATTGTTGTTGTTTCTGGAGGTTTTCAACCTCTATGACATAGGGGAAGATTTCTGTACAATGTTTGAGTTCATAGCTTCCAGGTGAGCAAGGGTTTCTCATAATAACTGTGGATTCAACCTATATGACTTCACACAGATTAGATCTAATCTATACATTAATATAAATTAGATTGCTGTTAAGAAAGAGGACATAGATATTTGCCTTTTGCCATGGTCTGCTCATTTTCTTAGGAAATTGCACATTTTGGTTGTCCTGACTCTCTGTAAAGGTGGTAGACCAATTATTTTGTTCCACCCCAGACACTGAATTTATCCCAATGTTTCCAGAGAATACTTAAAATTTATTTCAACTACCTGTAAGGCACTTCTGTTTCATAGCTGATTGACCTGTGGAATACAGAAAAGGTCACAGCAATTGATAACAATTTTCCTAGTGGGGTTTATCAATAATAACCAATCCCAAACAACCCCTTGCTTTACTGAAGAGCTAAAGCCCATGTCACACTGCACCAACGGATGGAAAGAGGATGTAAAACAGAGAGAAACACTTGCCATCCGTT
>BHFT01022510.1:0-22494 GCA_004320025.1 Laticauda laticaudata
CTTTTCCTTTATGATCTGACTTCTTTCCATCATCTATATTTGTCCTATTTATTTTTAATTCTTGATCATTCAAAGGGAGGAGTAATTTGTATTTGAATGCCCTAAAATCTCAATTTATATCCTTTTGGTAATTATGTAATGTATACAAATAAAGGCCTTGGCAATAAAAGTTTTTCTTAATCTGCTTCTGAGATGGTGCTAAATCGTTTAGAGTCTTGTCTGTGTAAAATACTATGTGATGTAAAGGATTTAGCTTCACATTCAGCTCTAAGTTGAATCTGGTTGTTTTTCTTTGTTTTTTGTTGAATTGCAGTGTCAGTTTTCAGTGGACATCAAAATTCCAGCTTCTATGTCAAATCCAGCATTAGCCCAGATAACCAGTTCTTAATCAGTGGGTCAAGTGACCAGTGTGCCTATATCTGGAAGGTAAGCAGTGTTGGCTTTGACCACAATATTGCTATGTTATTTTTATGTTCATTTTGCGCAGCAAAGATTGATATGTAGGCACAGAAGGAAGATAATAAGGTTCACTGAACCATGTTTTCCAGCATACTGTGTCTAAAGTACACAGCTGTCAAACCTGAATACAAGTCCAGACATAAAACAGAGCTAAGTTCCTACCTCTACCATCTCTGTATTTCTAGTTGCTGATCTTAATCTGGTTTTAATAGGCCTTTAAAAATCTCTTTTCAGTTGTTTTTCAGCAACTACAACAAGCTGGAAGTTCTTGCTTTATATTTAACAAGAGTCTATACATTAACCAAAGTTTAATAGTCATAATTGTTTTTATTTTTTAAGCTAATCATTTCCCAAGGTTCATAAACTCCATCACAATTAGGTTTCTTTCACTTCTCCTATCTCCATGATCCCCAATTTCCAGTAGTTAAGATTTTATTATGATAGTTCAGTTAGAATTTTTAGTATCAGCTGGCAGCTCAAAAACTTAGTTTACATGCCAAGCTTTCTATGGAGAGATGCATCCAGTGACACATTAGGGTATTTCAGGTTAACCTATCTAATACAAAATAAGCAAAATTAAGTGCTTTATATTAAATTAGATTTCTAAAATAATCCAATACAATTTTAAAAAACTCATTTAAGTCAGTAGGTATGTTATTTAATTTTAGAACAACCTCCTTTTGTTTTGTATTTGATTCTCTTGACCTAGTATTCAGGAAGCCTAACTGAGTGCTCCTTAAACATTTTTTAAGAACTTGAGAAATTGCTTTCTCAATATTTTTGATTCCCTAGGTGTCTTGAATATTAAGATCATTATTAACATCAAATATTAACATTTTAATGGCTCTAGTTACCAATGTTTGCATATTTCTTATCACAAAGTTTCCTCTTCAAAACATTTTCTCAAAAAGGATGGAATTCTCAAAATATAAATATTCAAGGCAAAATATGAAGCATAAACTGTTTCATGCTAACATCTGCATAATTTTTGAGTTATACAATTTGTTTACTTAAAACATTTATATAGTTGCCTATATAAAAAACAACTCTGGTAGCTCACAACCAATAAATATATATATATATTGTAAAATTAACAGCAATAAAACTGAAAACAGGAAAACCTGGTATCACGGCCACACTTCTCTGATGCATTCACATTCTTGTCCAATCCTGACTTCACTCTATCGCAAAACTTGGGGGGGAAGCTAGGTTTTAAGTGGAAGGATAGAACGGTAGAGGCTGTCAGATCTTGGGGAAGAAAGCAGTATTCAAAGTGCAGCAGTAAAGAGTAATACCATCAGTTCCTGTGATCTTGATGCTGTCCCTGTGTTAATGCTACCTAGGACTGCATTGACATTTTGTAGCTGCAGCACACTGCTGAGCCATACCTAAGCAGTGGTCCAGTATGACACCTAGATCCCTCTCATAAGCACTACTATTGAGCCAGGTATAGAATTCATGTGTGATACCTTATGCTGAGAACTTGAAAAAATAATCACAAATTTATGTTGATTGATTGACATCAAGAAATCTGTGTATGTATTTTAAAAATTTTAAATTGAGAAAATATAACAGTCTTAAAGTTCATCAGCTTTATGTGTCAGGATATATGTGTAAAAGACCAAGGGAAATGGCTTTAAAAATCAAGTTCAAAATCTAGAATAATGATACTTGGACCGTATTACTAGTGGCTGGAAGTAGAGGTTCAGCTGCATAATTCATCAGCTTATAATGAAAAATAGGAAAAACTTAACACTGGGTAAAAATTTTCAAAATTTGGACTTTACAGTATTGATCTTAGTTTTACCCATAATCTGGATTTAGCTTTTGCATATTTTGAATATACAATTTATCTCACAGATGTAGCTACAATGTTTATTCATTTCTTCAGGATGTGTTTGGTTTCTCTACTTCCTTTTGTCCTTTAACCAACAATACATGATAGAAGCTCTTTGACAATTTGCATCAGTTTTCTCTAACCTGAATTGTCTATATTTATTACACTACAGTTTACAGCTAAGAATGACTGCAGAGGTCTTGCCAATTTGGGTATCCATTAGGGATGGTTTCTGTAGTAAAAGCAGGGAGTAATGAGAATTCTCCACTGAGTGAAATCAATGGTTAGATGTCTAGAAGCTCAAGTGTCCTACCTTTGAATTGTGTCCCTTGTGCTAATAATATCTTTCCTGATATTTTTTTTTCCTTGTGTCTATATATAGGTATCTGAACCACAACTTCCTCCAATGGTACTTCATGGCCACCTGCAAGAGGTCACTTCTGTCGCCTGGTGTCCATCTGATTTCACTAAGGTTTCTTTCTGGTGTTTTGTCGTTTGGTTTTTTTTTTAGTTCTATTCCATTTTATCTTTTTGCAAAAGGAAACGTGACTATTTTCTCTTGTTTTTAAAACATGGATAGCTATTTTTGAAGGTTCTTTATTCCAAGCATTTTTTTTCTTCCTATTTCCTTATACTTCATGCTTTCCCCAGAAATCTTTGGTCCTCAAATGGCTTATCCTACTCCTTTTTATCATGCAGATTAAACATGTATATAGAAATCAGTTCTTGTTTTCTTGTAAAGTGTAGTGTAATAAAATGGTTTTCTGATCAGAAGTAAGAATACTGAAGTTGATAGGGCTTCCTAAGTGAATGCAGCATGGCATTACTTTTTTTGTAGGCTGAGGCCTGCATCACCTCTGTATATAAGATACATGGGCAATTCTAAGAAAAAAGAAATTATTTAGCAATATTTAAGCCCCTGTCACACTGCACCAACGGATGGAAAGAGGATGTAAAACAGAGAAAAACACTTGCCATCCATTGGTTANAGCGGATGTAGCTACGCATCCTCTACGCATCCGCTCTGCATCCGTTTCCATCCGCTAGGCTTCCGTTCCTCATCCGCTTTCCATCCGCTCTGTGTCCTCCTCCCGTCCGTTCCTTTCCATGTTATCTGCTCTGCTTATGCAAATTTTTGCCCCTTTTGAGAGCGGACAACAACGGATGGAACATTTTTCTCGTCCGCTGTGTCCTTTTTACAAACGTTTTGCATCCGTTGGGCAGTGTGACAGGGCCTTTAATTCCATTAATGGGTGATACTGATGACTTTTAGGGAGTGTACCTTAAAAAAGATATCAGTTTCATCAAGTGTGAATACTGTAAATTGGATAGTAAAATCCATATACAGCCAGTAATTTGCCCACTCTTTTATATTCCATATTTTAAACAGTGCACTATTTGTCATGCCATTTTGCAGATTTCCACTTGTTCAGATGACAACACTATCAAAATTTGGCGCTTGAGGCAAAACACCAAAGAAAAGACCTGGACAGACAAAACCAGATTGGCGGGTTGGACTGATCAAAAAACATTAGTAGAACAAAACAAAATAGGTAAGGCCTTGTGAATTAATGATCACTTTTCTCTAATTTGGATTTAGATCTTAGAAAACTTATTTATAAAATAAATTACAAAATATAATTTATTCCTAATTTTCTCTAAATTCAGCCTATATGAATCATACAATAATCTTTATAAATCATAAAGAACATTACTTTTATGGTGCACTGTATAATAATAATGAGAAGAGCTTAAAAACTGCATAGGCCCTACTGTAATTCTCATACACAACAAATTTGTTGTATCTATTTGTCAAAATTAAAAATATACAAAACCAAAAAATGGCAGTAGAAATCAAAAGAATATATAAAATTGGGTTTTATTGTAAAATATTCCAGTAAATAAACCTATGTTTCAATCAATTTCAATCAAATAAAGATTTCTGAAGTAGTTTTGCTGGAACTAGGTTAGTTTAATAATCAATGCAATATTTCAAATTCTAAATCTATCTGATGCTGAACATGTTATAGATTGTTTCCGGCATCCCAAATATAAAAATTAACACATGGTTCTATCTAAACAAATACATTAATTTCTTCAAACAGTATCTGTTGTGCAACAAATGAGATGATATTTCTCTAGTATTTTTTTATGAAATAATCAGACTGTGCTTTTTATTTTAAAAAATGCACCACCACCTCCAAAGATTTGGGGGATATCAACACTCTTCTCTGTGTTGAAGGAAAGTACTATTTCTCCAAGAATGAAGTATTCTGTTATATTTAAATGATAAAGGAGAAATATAGTGATAAAATGAAATGACCTGTAGAAAATTCAGTCCCTCTTTAAGTGTGTGGAATTCATAACTGTTTGAAGAACTCCCAGAGTTTCATGTACTTTATATCATAGAATGCCAGATACCTATGATATTATAATAGCAAAAGCTGAATTCTGTACGTGGTTAGTATAAATGAATTCTTAACTAATTATGTTATATTTGGTGAGAAAGATTTATTTATGTATTGCATATCAAAAGCAATCTAATTGTCAAATATGGCTTCCTTATTCAGACCACACTCCTATAATAATAAAATTGTTTTTAATCTACAGTAATTCTTTGGAGTTTGTCCAAATGTTGGATTATAGTTATATGGCAGTGCATTGATGGTCTTAAACTAGACTTCTTTACCATTTCCCTCACCCTCAGGTCCCACAAAGGACAGAAATAGAAAAGCTATTCCTGTTATGTATATTTTTGTTATTTTATATATTGCCATTGGTGCATGAATAGCATTAACAGTTGTGGCAAGGATATTTCTTTTGACCTTATGTGCATTGCATAAGAAGAATGTCATTCTTAACTTATTTGCAAAGAGGGGTAAACTTCCAGGGTAAAGAATGTATTGTTAGACCTTTAAACTTAGTGTTACAAGAGTGTCTTCACTTCTATCTATTGACTGCAACTCACAGCACAATCATATGTAATAAATCTTTTTTATCTCTCTTTTACAAGGAAGTTCCCAAAAAATGAATTATGGTGATGTATGAGTGAGCTTTGCAAATGGCATATTTCTAGTTGTAGGAATGGCAGTAAATTGTTCTGTAAACATAAAATTCCTGTGGCAGGAAACTTGCAGAACAATAGGAGGGTATGTGCCAGTTCTCTTTCATGCTGTGAGTATCTCACGTGCACATACACATCATTGTTCTCTTAGGAAACTTTAAAAGAATCACTTCCTATTCCCATAGTCAAAGAAGAGTGCTATTTAATCCTTTGGTTTGAAAACTGTGATATGCATTCTGCATCTTTATAAAGTTGGCAGTAGTATTATATAAAATGTCTCAATCCTTATTCTCCTTCATTTTCTCCTGAAACAGCTTAGAAATGGGAAAGGAAGTCCATGAACTCAGCAAACATAAGCAGGCTTCCTTTTGAAACCTTGGTTTGTTGAATACAAAGCATATGCTAAATACACAAAATAGTTATTTGCACTGATTCATATTGTCTTAACCTCAGTTCTATTTCAGGGCTATCTAGATAAAAGCATGCAAGCTGTTTGTACTTCCTCCTCCCATTCACTGACACAGACAGTGCTACTGTGGCTTACCTAGGGATTATATATGCCCAGATTTTGCTAGCAGGCTTTCTGAAATTTTAATATTTGGAAAAGGGATACAGATATGTTTACCATTTATTTTTATATTTGAGAATGTAAAAGCAAATTCTCCAAGCAATTCCTTGAGCAAGGCCTTTGTTCTTTGTGGAAGTGCTTGATTTCTTCAGATTTATCATTTTGGATTTTGTCTTTTACCACAAAACCCTTACCAAGATGCATTGAATTTTCCTAGAAGTAAAGTATTTCTAAACAATTTTATACACATTTTCCTAAGTAGCAATTCTCAAGTTGTCCTCTAAGAAAACACAGGAAAAAAACCTTTCAAATCCGAGTCATTCAGATACTAAATATTTAAATAAGTTTAGTGTGCAACATTGTTATATTTTCCCTCATGTTATTTTATCTTCACTAAAGTTGCTTTATTTTCCTTTTAGAAGTTCTTAGCAGCAGGCATGGTACTCCACCTAAAGTTCTTCCAACAGGCAGCCCTCTTATTTCTTCACCACAGCCAGCTGCTTGTGCTCCAACTTACACGGGGGATCTTCCGCTTCCTACCAACACACCAACATCATCTTCTGCCAAGACACCAACCATCTCAATTTGCACCTTCACTCCTGCAAATCAGAAAGTCACTTCAAGCACCTTATCAAAACTCACACTTTCTTCAACTACGTCAATTCAACAGTGGGTTACAAAGACTCCAAATTCATCTCCACCTATAAAGGAAACAAATATAGTTTCTCCGCAAATAGCTGAAGCAGATATTCCTGACACTGCCTTTGCTTCCACCTCACCACATCTGAGGTCAGAAACACGTGCCAAGAGAAGGTTAGAATCCAGTAGGGAAGAAAATATGATGTGTCTCAAAATCTGTAACTGTATGGTTGAACATCATCCAGAGTCTAAGAAATCCAGACAAGAACAGTTCACTTTGGCAGCAAGTTCAAAGCCTTGTAGAGGAAACTACCTTACTCTTAATGGAGAAGTACAGAATATTCAGAGCTTGAAAGAGCCCTTTTCTCCTAGTAGTCCTTGTTCTTCTGCCTCTTGTCTAAATTATCCACATCTTATGGAGACACCTTGTGAGAAGATGGTTGACAAGGAGAATCGTTCCACTGACAAAAGAACCTGGCTGTCTGATTTGGGAAATAAACTACGAACTAACAAAATGAATAACTCCAGTGGGTCATCCTCACCATTACGGAATCCAAGCACAAAACGAATGGAAGCTAGGACAGGAGCTACATCACCAGGGCCTGTAAGTAAATTACACATGGTTGCTAAAGCACCTATTTTAATTTGGTCAAAATTCTTCTTACAAGTATTGTATATTATAGTAAAAACACCATCTATGCTAACAAGTAGAAAAATAATCTCTGCTATAAAAAGTAGGAAAAGATAGGGAGAGAGGACTAGTTACCAAATTAAGTCAGTATTATATAGCCAAAGAGCATCACTCTGGTGCATAAGAAGCAAAAATGGGGAAGTGGCCCATGCTTGGGAGCACATAAATAGTTTGAAGAATCTTTCATGCTGACTTATCAAGTAAGGATATTCAATTGTCAGAAATTAAGTTTCTCAGTAAACAGAACTTCTGCCTCCTACATAGCTCAATTAGCTCTGCAGGTCAGTTTTTTTATCCAGCACATGTTTGTGCATGTAGAAATATGGAGTTTGTAATCTTTATCTACAGAGTTTAGATGAATTTTATACTTGCTGTCTTTTGTTCTACGTTCTAAAACTAATGGCAAGGCTGTATAGCATAAATCTTTAATGGTATAGAGATGATGTTTTTATTTTTCAAGGTGTAAGGCTAGTAAAGATTTCATAAATGTACTATTGTTGGGTTTTTAAATCCTGCCCCCGCTCCAAGCAGAAAAGTATGCTATGTGATTGAATGTTTTGCTTGATGATTATTTCTTTTGTTCAAGAGGATTGGTTACTGTCTGTCTGTTTTTGATAATGGATAGATCTAATAGTAATACTGTTTACCACTTTCACATCTTGTTATTTGATGTGTACAAACAAACAACACATAAACTGTGTTGCTTTAATTCCTGCACTAAATCGGAAGTTGGCTTCTATAGTGAAATCTGTTATATAAGCCAGGCAGGTCCATTAGGTCACTGCCATTACCACCTGGAGCACCAGGTCTGCCCAGCCCGAAGGAGGCAAAGCAGCCAGCTAGCAAGGCTGAGTCAAAATGGTAAAAGCACGCCCATTCTCACCAGGCAAAAGGCAGCCACTGCGAATGGGGAACGCTTGATCCGCATTGGCTCTGTGGCCGCCCAAGCCCAGCCGGAATCGCATGCCTCTCTCCATCTCTGCTGGGCCTGGGTAACCAGGGCTCCGTTTGGGATCTGGCCATCCCCCTCACGGTGGCCATTTTTTGCCTGCTGGGCCTGGGTCTGCTTTACCACTTCTACTCAGCCTTTCTAGCTGGCTACTTTGCCTCCTTCGTGCTGGGCAGGCCTGGTGCTATGAGCTGCGCCTTCCAGGAACGCTGGCCAAGCAGGGAATTTGGCTGAAATCTTCAGCTTGCAACGGAGATGCAGTGGGGGAAAGGGAGGAAGCCTGCAAGACAGAAGGTTGCCTTCAGTCTAGGGAAGGGACCACAGCCTGGGGGGCTCCGTCTGAAGGAACTGCGTCTGTCAGGCAGCACCCCAAAAAGCACTCTGGAGCTGCTGCTTGCAGGGCAGGGCGGAGCTCAGCTTTCCTTGCTGAGCAGTCCCACTGAAGGTGGTCCATCACTAGGGGTCTCTACTCCTGGCAGTTCCTGGGTGGCGACTCTGCCACTGCTCGGCACACCCACCCAGCCCCAAAGAGGCAAAGCGACTAGCTAGAAAGATGTGTTCCACTTATCAACCCAATGCCACCAGCAGCTCAGGCCCAGGCCCAGGAGGCAAAAAAAGGCCACCGAGAGTGGGGAAAGCAAGATTCCCATCAGAGCCCTGGTTATCCAGGCCAAGCAGAGATGGGGGGGAAGTCATGTGATTCCCAGCTGGGCTTTAGTGACCATAGCGCCGATGTGGATCGAGCTTTCCCCGCTCGCAGTGGCCGCCTTTTGCCTGCTGAGAATGGGCATGCTTTTACCACTTCTACTCGGCCTTTCTAGCTGGCTGCTTTGCCTCCTTTGGGCTGGGTGGGTCTGCGAGCTGATCTGGCCCTCAATAAAATTGAATTTGACACCCCTGGTGCAAGCCTTCTTAGATTGATTTAGAGTACCCTACTAGACATGACTGCTGATTAACTTCTGGCTACATAAGAAATCATGTATGATAATTAGTTAGCTGCTAATGTAAAGAAATTGACTAGAATGACTTTGGAAAGGACAAAACTGTAAAGATGAAACCTTTTATGCTGATAATTATATTTGACTAGATTTTTTTTGTTTTAATCTTACAGATTATAAGGACAATAACAATGAGGAAGATTTGTTCATACTTCGAGCGAAAATTGCAAAAAAACTAAAGAACTATGCTTTGAGTGTACCTTAATGATGAAACATGCTTTTTATTAACCCAGATGGATGTAGTTTTATTCACAAAAAAGCTTCCCATGCATTTTAATTAAAACTAATGTTTCCTGTTTTTATTTTTTTTCTATTTACTGTCTTGCATTTAATTAGTTAGGACGCTAATTAAATGGAGAAATAGGTTCAATGAATGAAACAGCCAATCCCTTTGATTTAAGATTATTTTTTTATGGTAAATTGCAGAAAATATTTTTTCAAACCTTTTTTGAGTATACTTTTACCTATTTGAATGTACTTGTAATTGTTAAATTAGCACATAATGCAAAAACAAATCATCCATTCAAGAATGCTTTACTTGATCTGCCTTATACTGAAGGAAATGCCTTTACTTTATGCTTCACAGTTTCCCATTGGTGTATTGGTGTAAAATATTTTCTTATAAAGTACACTTTTCTTAACATTGCAGCTCTTTTTCTTCTTTTGCAATGGAGCAGATAATAAACAGGAGGGACAAAAACATACTGCTCACTCCTGCAGGAAATCTGACATTTGAAGTGGTGAAAGCTAAATTTTTGACTCCATGATTGTTTTGTATAGAGCATTTTCCTTTTCATAGCATACTGAAGTTGCTAAAATTGACATATGTTGCAATGTAGATCACAGTAGGAATATATAAATTATTAAAACTGTCTAGAAAAAAGTGTAATTTCATATCAAGTGATAATGTAGCATTTCTCTTCAGTATTTCCTTGACATATGAAGTAATCAGCTGTATTATAGTTAAATAAATGTATAGTGCTGGTGAAAAAAGGGGAACTTTGTTTTTTTTTTCTTTGTAAGCCTCCTAGAATCTCTTACAAAGGTGAGATGGGTGGCAAACAAGTCAAATAAATAAATAAATCAGCAATTCCCAAAGTCACTCAGTCATTGGCTCACTGTAGAAAGTAATTGTATCTTTTAACTCATTTGTTTTAAATATCTTCCTATATGGACTGACTAGTGACTGCTAATTCATATCATGTCCATATTAATCATCTGCATGGATGTGCTGAGATTCTGTATTCATTCATTCTTTGCTCTTGCATAATTGCCACAATTATTTCTGATTAGCATATTTTGATGTTTTCAATTATTGTTCCTTCTCAGTATTTGGTATGTATTTACCGATTTAAGCTAATTTTACCTATTTAAGTGAATTAAGTTGCTAGAAATGGGCCTCTCCTCTCACATCTGCTGTTGGAATAAAGGACTTTCTTACTAACAGACCCCAAACTGTTAGGATTGGCAGCTATTTTTCCTCCACTCTTCTTCTCAGCACTGGCTCTCCACAGCGCTGTGTGCTGAGCCCCCTTTTGTATTCACTCTACACCTACGACTGCACTCCCTCTTGTCCTACTAACTATAATAAATTTTGCAGATGACACCATGTTGGTGGGACTCATACCAGGAGAAATCAAGACGGCCTAAAGGTCAGAGGTTCTCAGACTGGTCTTGCAGTGCAAGAGTCATAACCTCACCCTGAACATCAAAAAGACCAAAGAATTGATTATAGACTTCAGACGACGCAAAACAGAGCCTCTCCCACTATATATCAATGGAGTCTGTGTGGAAAGCGTTCATAAATTTAAATTTCTAGGAACTCATATTTCCGACAACCTTACTTGGTCGGTCCACACTATGGCCACTGCAAAAGAAGGCCCAACAGCGCCTGCACTTTCTGAGGCTGCTGAAAAAGAGTGGTCTGGATGAGAAGTTGCTGGTTACTTTTTACCGTTCTACCATCGAGAGCATTTTGGCACACTGTGTAACTGTTGGGATGCTGGATGCTCTGTAGTGGATAAGAAGATGCTCCAGAGAGTTATAAACACAGCGCAAAAAATCATCGCTTGCTCTCTTTCTTCTTTGGAAGAGATTGCGAAGACCAGACTCCTCTCTAGAGCACTAAAATCTCCACAGACCATTCTCATCTCTGGACTTCATATTTTGAACTGTTACCATCAGGGAGGCGTTATAGGTGTCTAAAATGAGGGCTAATAGATTGAGAACAGTTTATTTTCCAAGGCAATAATCGTCTTAATCAAACAATGCATATGTGATTTATCCCTATGTATATCGTGGCATTTTTAAACTACCTAACTTACCAGATGTTTTAGATAGGTTTTAGACTAGGTTTTTGATTATTATTTAATTATTTTAATTTTTAAATACTCTAGTGTGATTGTGATGTGGTGTTTGGGGCACTGTGCTGGAGTAGCTTTCAAGTTTCATTGTATTTGTAGAATGCAATGACAATAAAGGTATTCCATTCTTATGAATGGACTACCTCTGCTTTCTTCAGATTCACTTGGGCAGCAGCGAACTGGTATTTGTTACAAGTGGTCTTAACACCAATCATCCTCCTGAGATTCATTTCTGTGTTGCTGCAAGATGCATTTTGCAACTTAAAGCTCTGCAGGCTGTTCCTATTGTGCAGAGAAGAGCAACAAAGATGATTAGGGGACTGGATGTTACAGTATATGAAGGACAGTTGCTGCAATTGGGTATATCTAGTTTAATGAAAAGAAGGATTAAGGTGACACGATAACGGTGTTCCAATATCCCAGGGGTTGCCACAAAGAAGAGGGAGTCAAGCTATTCTCCAAAGCCTCTGAGGGCAGGACAAGAAGCAATGGATGGAAACTAATCAAGGAGACAACCAACCTAGAACGAAGGAGAAATTTCCTGACAGAACAATTAATCAGTGGAACAACTTGCCTCCAGAAGTTGTAAACGCTTCAACACTGGAAGTTTTTAAGAAGACATTGGACAACCATTTGTCTGAGATGGGTGTCAAACTGATGGCCCATGGGCTTGAATGCATCACACGCAGGCCATGCCCACCCCAGCTCCGCAGAGGCAAAAACTCGCAATATGTCACAGGAAGCAATTGAGTTTGACACCCATGGTATAGGGTTTTCTTGCCTGAGCAGAGGGTTGGACTAGAAGACCTCCAAGATCCCTTCCAATTCTATTATTCTATTCTGTTCTATGCTCTGCTATTCTATGCCATTCTATTCATTTGATTTCTGTGTTGTCACTACAAAAGTTTAGCTAAGTATCCATGTTCATAGAAAGAAGATACAATCTGTCCCAAATGCTGATATTTTTTTGCACATGAAACAAAGTTTTTCATACACCTAATAAACATGAGGAAAATGAGACAGAAGTTCATCTACCTTTGTTGAATGTTTGGCTTGACAGGAGCGTGCTAGACTATACAATCCCTGATTCAATTGCATTTCTGCACGGGATTTGTCACATTTGTTTTTTATTTCTCTAATATTACTCCAGGAGTAATTATTCAATTAAACTGCTTAAGCAGTTTAGATTAAACATTGATTGACATTGGTATTCTACTGCACCTACAAGGTAATCAGGTAAAAACTCAACTGAGTTTTTTCTCACATTTTCTGTGTGACATTGTTTCTGGCAATTTTTAAGGGCCCTGCTATAAGGCTTATGTCATTAAGTTTAAGAAAAAAGTAGGATATATTTCTACTGTCATTAAAAACCCTGTCTGTAAGCATTTGATTCAACCTTATATTTGCCTGGCATTCTCCGAGACATATTCATTTGTCCACCTATAGGAAGTGGCTGGTTGTGACATCTTTATGTGTGCTATTGGATAAATACCATTATTATTTTATATAAAGGGAAAATAGTACAAATGATACAAGAACAGGGGAATTGGTTTGCTAAAAGTTGTTTCTCAGAATTCTGAAGGTGAGCAAAAGGAGGGAAGTAAAGTTTTGGGTCAGATAAGGGATGTGCTGACCACATGAAAAAAAGTAAGTATTTTAATTGTGTGTCAGAAAATTCACTATAACTTTAATCGAACTTAATTTGGGAATGTTTTGCATGAACATGGAGTTGGTTGGTTGCTGAATATAAAAAGAATGAAATATGATACAAGCAAAGTATGCAGGAAGGTAAACATCATGCTTAGTGAATAGCTCAGTACTGAACAGAGAATAATGCAGTATATGGATTGTGATGGCATCTTGGTTTAGTTTATTTATGGATAAATGTACTAGGAATGCTTGCAGTAATGTTAATTTAGGACATGAATATATATGCTTTTTGTCCAGATGATGTATAAAATATATATCTTTAAGCAGATAATACCATGGCTTATTTCAGTGAATATGACATTGAGAATTAGAAACAGAAAATTAACGTATCAAAAACGTCTCATATTTGACAAATATGGTTGATAGTATAGAGTCTTTTGTAAGGAATAACTGTTAACAGTGCAAATGGCTATGTATAAGTGATTTGTAAGAGGTATGTTGGGAGTGAATCACAAAATAAAACAAATACATGAAGAAACATCAATAAAATAGGACACTTACTGAATGAAATTGATAAGCTCATCAAAAAAGGTAAGCTGAAAGAAGCAATTGATAAGTGAATTAAGTTTATGGATCGAGAGAAAACAAAAATGATTTGTCAGCATGGAAATGTATGATAGGTGTTGGTTATAGCTATATTTCTTTCTTCCTTGTCATATATCTTTATTCCTTAAACTCATTTTCTGTGCTTCACATAATAATGTTGGTTATTTTGAAAGGGAACAGAATAATAGGTATGTTGAAGTTAGAGACATGAGAGATAAAGACATTTTTTACAAAATGATACTGTCTTTTAAACAAACATTATGTCCCAAGAAGAGCAAAGAGAATGGCAACATTGCATCAAAATTTCATGAAATATCTAAACTGATTGTGCCATCAAGTTGGCTTCATTTATTTGCATATATTATTGAGAATTCTCTTACCAACCTGATAAATAACTAGTAATAAATAAAAAGCTGTAACATAGGGATGGAAAATATTTGCCCTCATACTTTGTAAGCTTAAAACCAACTTCCAGGGGAGGTAATGGGTCAATCATCAGTAATTGGATGTAAACATGCTCGGAATAAATACATGTCTATAATCAACAAAAAATAAAATATAAAATAATCTAATTAAAATGTAATAAAAATAAAACCTTGAAGGGCAGACTTGGAGCAGTGAGTCTTGTTCTGCCATCAGTTTTCTATTTTTCTAGATCAATTCCAGTCAACATGAATTTGCCAGAGCAAATGCAGAATGGAATGTAGAAACATGCCCATAGTTGCCCAGTCTCTTCTTTAGAGTTTACAGGAACTAAACACGTAGGCACCTCCCTTACATCAATTTTATCAATGCCTTTCAGTATTGTCTGCTCCAGCACTCCCTAACCATTGGCCTTTCAAATATAATACATATCAGTTCCCATAATTTTCTGCCAGGCTAGAATTGGTATACAATCCAGTACATGTATAAGTCAATAGACTGAGGAAAACTGATGTGGTTCGCTGGCAGATGGCAGCGGAATCGGACAGTGGAGAAGAACGGGCCAGTCAGGGAGCCTGGAGAGGACTCAGATGAGGGTCCTGCGTTTGATGCAGAGATGGGACCAGGACCATCTGGGAGTGGGGTGCTGCCTGTGGAGCCTCTGGAGTCTGGCAGCAAGGACACAGAGGGTACAAGGGGAGCCTGTTCCCAGTGCACGTGTGCAGAACTGCTAGAAGGTGAGAGCAGCTGAAATAAAAAGGGGCAACTCAGGAGTAAGGCTGGGAGGTGATTGACCCTCCCATCAGGTATAAAGGACCGGCAAAGATGATGAAACCTTTGCAGGAAGCAAAGTACGTTCAGTTCAGATTGATTCTTGAAGGTCTTTGTACTTTACGGTTTGTTTCTTTTTTTTCTAGTTCATTTGATACTTCTGTTATTGGTAGCACTTCACAGAAAAGAAACATGGGTGCTTATCTCAAGGGACTGTTTGAGATTAATTCTGGCTGGGAATGAAAAAAAATCCCGGCATTGCAATAAAATAAGTCTTGTTTTTAAACTAAGTGTCTACATGGTTACAGTCTAGGAAACTGGTCAGAACAGCTGGCATATCTCAACTGTCAGAAACTTATCAAGGTCTCAATGGAGCACTTTCCTTTACCTGCTGCTTGATTTCTTTCATGGAAGCTTATGGAGATAAAACAATGGTCCTTGAAGCATATCTTCACTCTGGGATTATTGTCTGTCCCCAGTCAGTTTAATCGCTCTGATTGTCTAAAGACCTAGATATCATGAAGTGTCCTTGTATATTATAGCATCAGGGTTTATTATAGCAATCTGTATTCTGAACTTTTGATATCACTGATTTCAGTGGAAGTGTAACTCTTCTGGCTAGTCTATGCTGAACTTGGGTGGTGTTTCCAGAAGAGGAATTTTCCAAGGGAGGCTTCAAAAAAGTTTCCAAGGATGAACAATGGGTTTTCTGCAATTGGGAAATAAAGTAGAAGATAGAGATAAGCTGTTGAATCTTTTTTTTTACTATATTTTTGGGGATGGGTCAAAGGGAGGTACAATTTGTAGAGAACAAGATTGTGACAGACAAAACAGAAAATGTTTATTATTTGTTAATCTCTTTCCCAGAGCTTAAATTTTTATCAGGCCTCAATCCTATGAAATTAAAACTTCATAATAAATACTTCTGAGCATGTGCAAAATACTGGGAATGTTTTCCACAAGCTATGGAAATTCAGATTCTGATATAGTTTTCCTTAACACTCTGATGTAAAAAATATCTTGAAAATCAGGATTAGGATTCTGATAGTAGCTTCCTTTTCATCCCAAAACAAGACAGAATTCTGAACAGAAGATGAGATGAAGCTTGTGCTTGCATCAAGACAAATATTGCATGTGATAAATGCTAAAAGAAACTAAACCCTGACACCAAGTTCCTCCATAGATATGACATCGTGTGTAAGTTCTTTCATGTTAGGAATGTTGTCCCACCAGCCAGGCAAGACCTTCTTACAAGGCAAGCTATGCAGGTCTGAGTGTTATTTACAGGCTCTATTTTAGATCCTTGAAGAAAGGAACTGAGCTGGCAATGTGGTCTGTTGCATCTTATTCTTTTCAATACAGATTAATTTGAAGTAACAGCTTCACAGTTACAGTCATGCTTATATGTTCTCCTCTGATCCATCAATTGCATAATATTTTGTTTATTTTCAATTCAAAGCTAAGACAGTAGATTGTCCTTTCTTCAAGGTATACCTTCTTTATTTCAAGGTTATTGAATGATGTAAAGAAGCACAGGATATGTCAGCAATAGTTCCCCTGGCCAACAGTCCAAGGAGGCCTAATAATTTCTTATGACAATCTTACCCACTATGGTAAAATGCATAATATTTCCATTTAAATTATTTCTAGCCATGCTTCTCTAAAAATTAATGTTGGGTAAGTATGAAGGAGAAATAAATGAACTTTTTTTGTGCCATGTATTCCTAATTTTTATCAATGTAGAAATAGCTACAAGTGATACCAACTCAGGGGTCCTTTTTGTCCATCCATAAATAAAGTATTGTTTTCTTATCTATGCCAAAGTCATGTCTCTTGTTTAAAAACGACAGTAGAATGAACGATAGTAGTGCACGAGGGCATGCACATATCTGCCATTCTTTAAAATTCTTTTACCAGGATCACATGGTTGTTACACGTACGATTCTGGGAAAAGACAAGCTGCTTTAAAGAGTTGTTAACTGCTTCTATGTTAATACTCCTTCAGGTTCCAAAGTACTTTTCCATATTATTTTCAAAGTAGTATTTTTTTAAATTTGCTTTGGAAACAAACATTTGGTGTAAATAAGGTGCTGGCTTAGAAACCAGAGACTGAGTTCTAATCTCTCTTTAGACATGAAAGCCTGGCTGAGGTGACTTTGGGTCAATTACTCACACTGCCCAATCTACCTCACAGGGTTGTTGTAGGGAAAATGGGAGAAAGGAATATGTTGACCACCTTTGTTATTAATATAATAAATGCAGGATAAAAATAAATACATGATCTAAAATTTTAAAGCTTGACTTGCATTTAAAACACTGACAAACAATCTTAAATTTATAATTACTATCCAGAAGAATTTCAGGAGAGCAATACTGGATCAAACCAATATCTTTCTCATTAGTTAGCAATTTTTAAATTATAGTTTGATGGCTGCTGTTCACTCTGATATTTGAAATAAAGTACAATTACTTTACTCTTCAGTTTTTTCTAAAGCTAGATTAAATATGTTGCCATCAAATAAATTATACAACACAGTTCAAAATATTCACATCTCTCAAAAATGTCTATGTAATAGTACTGACCTTAAATTTTGGTCATATTGCATTATGAATTTTTGTAGGTTAATTATGTGACCTATTTTAAAATTAGGACCAGGAAGAGATATTGCCAAATATATTAACATTTTTACCCAGATAAAAATCCAAATAATAGTATTGACAGTCATATTTTTAACTATTAATTTTTGTATATAATAGTTTCAAAAAGTTTGTGACAAATACCATTTTTATTTATTATATTGTTAAACAATATATATCACATTGGCATGCAAATACAGCACATTTTTGCTCCATTCCCATAGTCACCTTATGGACTCAACTTAAAAGAATGGGAAAGCTATTCCCAAAAGATTCTGATGACAGTATTAGAAATAATCAGCCCATAAATACCTACCAGGCCCTATATACTATAAAGCTAGCATCTTAT
This sequence comes from Laticauda laticaudata, assembly GCA_004320025.1. Classification (NCBI taxonomy): domain Eukaryota; kingdom Metazoa; phylum Chordata; class Lepidosauria; order Squamata; family Elapidae; genus Laticauda; species Laticauda laticaudata. The sequence continues at coordinate 18,005 of BHFT01022510.1, forward strand.
GATCAATAGTCTCTGCAAGATCAATAAAACCCTATTTCACTGGCAATAAATTGCATTTATGGCTGTGAAATATGATTTGGGAGATGAGTAGTCTGAGCTTTGCAACTACAGATAGCAAGGACTTGGCTTTCCCGGAAAAGGCTCAGCACCTTGGCAGAATTGGCTTTCTTTCTTCTAAATCCTGTTAATTGCTTTTGTCCTTGATCACAAACCTTTCTGCATGAGGTGAGTCTAAATGAGTCACCATTTTTCACTCTATTCAAGCTTCCCAGAATTAGAACAAAATGAAGACAGGGATGAGACGATTCCTTGCAAGACATTTTGGTCATGTTGGAAGGATGGCCCACATATTTGTCTTGTCTCAAATGAACTTTTCATGAAGTGTTGCCAGAAGTAGCCCATAGGGCATTATAAGGCAGACTGTAAAACATTTCACCTGCAATTGCAGGAAATACATATTTTAGTCAGGGAAAAATCAGCTCTCCCCACATAAAGAGGCTTTCCTTTATCTAAGGCCTGTCTTGCTTTCCAATACACTTCCTTTTTGTTGCCAGGCAACAAATATTCTATGTGGTAAGTGAAAGTTGTGTAACCTCTCCAGTTCTCCTTTTATTAGAAGAATATGCACCTTGGCCAAAAATGATTTCTACCCTCTTTCTGTAGCAAACGTACTGGAACATAACAGACCCAGAAATATTTTTTTTTTAAATAGACCCTAAACATTTTAAACAACTGCTCAATAGAAACTGGTGACTGTAAGAAGATTTCTCAGTTGCTTAGGGCCATGTTTCATGCCCTTTCTGTCTTTGAATTTCTGTCAGTCCAAAAGGACATGTGTTTTTCCTAGAATTTGTGCAATTTGTGCAATTAGAATGCTTAAACATCATATCAGTGTGCTTCGGCTCTGTTAATTTTGTGCTTGTAGAGGATATCTTCCCATTAGTATTAGATGATTGTCATGAAGGAGCAAGTGATTTTTTTTAAAGAATATGTGGAAGTTCTGTGATGGAGAAGAAATTATTTCACATTAAGATTGTGTTTGTAGAACATGCTGGATTAAACTCACACCAACAAGCACACTCCATCTTTGTAGCTCACATTGTACATAGATTTTAACCAAAGTTTTGATTTACCATATCATATGAATGTAATTAAAAATTGCTACCATTTGGAGTTTCCAGAAGTGGAGGGCCATGTAACATGAATACAGAGTACGTCTCAATTTCCAGGAACCCAGGATGGTAGCCATTTGGCTTAGACAACAAGATAGCTTTAATCACATACCCACTACTCAAGTTTTTAATGCAACATTACTAAAACTGCATTCTAGGATGATAAACTGATATAGGATAGCAAAGATACATTGGGAAAATGAAAAACCCAGTTGTTGCAATCTTAATCATTAAGAACTGAAAAGAAGGGAGACTACCTTGACAAAGATATGCAGAAGTTGTTGATTAGGCAAAAGGTGCTGAACCCTTTTAAAGCCCAAAACAATCAGATAATATAATATTCAAAAGCAGCTGTGCTATCTCTCCAAAGGTATAAGAGGAGGAAGTATACCATAATCTGAGATTCCAGCGTAAAAGTAATTTTAATCTATAGTGTTGATTTCCTACTGTATTCTATCTAATGGGACTGACACAACTCAGCTTAGCAGATCTGTAGTGGATTTTATGATCTTACAGTGAAGCCTATAATGTGCAAAAGCTGCAGACAGTGTGTGGTGTCAATTAATTGGGATTATGTAGCGGTTGTGTGCTGCATATTGACACAATAGTAGAAAATATATCCATTGTGTCTAAGAGGGCAATTAAGTATGATGCTGAAATATAGTGCACCATTGCCAAGCTAGCAGTTCTTTTTTTCTATGGAGATCTTAAATGAAATGACAAGATGCTAGGCATGCAGCTATTTCTTATTGTCCTTATATTATGCTCACTTAAAATTTACTATGCTCTGAAAAAGGAACTATGTTGAAAGACTATTTTGTACAAAAGGATATGACAGTGATGTTGCTTCTTGTGTATGCTGGGGAGAGAGACATGATAACCACATATCCAGTTCAGCTTCTGTTGTTGACTTCCTCTGGATGATGTGGAGACATCTTCAGCATAACTTCTTTTGATAAACAGATTGTTGCCAGGCACAAGAGAAAAATAGCTGGCATTTTTGCAGTTTTTAAAATAATTCTTTCCATTTGCCTTCTCCTTCCTGGAACAATGACCATAGAATACTCAATATAAGCATAGAGTTAATTCCAAACCCAGTAGATTTTATTTAAAAAAATTTCAACAGCACATTTCCTATAATACTGTTTCAGACATATTGTATCCCTTGGGAATAAGTGTCCCTATAAAAATATTTTTTTTCAAACACATTGGACTTAGAATAAAACTCTTTTTCAGCATCTAGATTATCTTATTTTCTGTATGAAACTGGTGGCATCTCATTTTCAGGGTTGTCTCTTTAATTAGTTTAGAGCAAATTAAAATTTTGAATAGATGCCAGTTACCAATGGAAAGGATTTTTCTCTTTAATGGTTAGTAATCAATGCTGAAAATAATAACTGTGAACAGTGGAATGCGGTATACAATAAATAATTCTATACTGTCTATCCAATTCAGGATTTTAAAAGCTCTTGTGGGCAATGATGGATTATTTTTGTTTCCAGTTTGAATTACATTTCTTTATATGTGACAAAACTAGTCCATTACATGACTGACAACTGATTAGATCCCACATTGTTCCTGGCTATTAAATTACAAATTGGGGGAGGTAGCATATTTGTTATGTGCGGATCGAGTGGCCTATTAGACAGCTTGGTAGTTCATATTTTTATTAGCTCACTAACCAAATCCATTTGGTTATTTTGGGATGGGAGTTTCCCTCTTTGAATCTCCCTCCACTCTCTTTTTCCTCTGAATGCTTCTTTAACTGGCATTGTTTTAATATTTTATTTTGTGCTGCATGAATCACAAACATTTACACAAATAAGACCTAGGTTTAGACATTTATTTTAACCTAATTGATTTCTATTTTTTGCCATTTTACTGTGCTTGTTAGATGCCAACCCTGGTCATCAGGGTAACTTTCTGAAAAAATTTAGATATAAAAGCTCTATCTCAAAAACTAAAACTTCTCTCAGGAGCTTCTTAAAAATCCTTAACAGATATTTTTCAGAGATGAATGCTTCCTGAAGTTTGTAAATATTTCTTGAAACAGTGTACCTTACATCAATTTCCCTATGGTAATGAAATAGTACTGGATTTCCTGCAGCTGGACGTCTTCAATCAAATAACATACCTGATCTATATTGTACATGGGAATTCCAAATTCTGTCTACCAGCCAACTTAAATCCATTTGTCTGCCTTTTAATCTACTTGCAAACTGTTTTTAACTCTAAATTATGGCTAGTTTCATACATTGTTATAATCAAGCTTTTTCTAACCCTGTGCCCTTCAGATATATTGAGATCCTGGATTCTGTAAATCCCAGCCATTCTACCACAATATATGAATATATGATATAGTTTTAAGTTTATGGCTGGATGCAGTCATGAAGACCACCCAGCTAAATCTGTTTTATTTCTTCTAGAGCTGCCTCAAAGTTCATATGTCATAATTTAATGACATGATTCTGGGTGGGAAATACACAGAAAAAGAATGGAAATAACATCTTTTTTAAAAAAACATAATGTAAGCTCCCTGCAAAAATACTCAGAAGGAAAAAAAATCCTGGCCTTAACCACTGTAGAATGTTGCAGCCCTGTAGAATGTTGTGTGAACTGTCAATTACAGTTTTGATGATTCATCTCAAATATCACAACAAACTCTAGATGTGGCCCAAATGGTGTAGAAAGAAAGAACAAGGATAGTAAAAGAAAAGGGACAGAATACTTGAACATCCTGCATCATCCCAAGGGCCAAACTGAGGTTTGATCAGGATCTCTGAGCAGTGGGATGTTATGATATTGAAAGCATATCATAGCAAAGACTAGCAAAGACAATTTGCTTGCTTATTTACAAAGCTGCTCTGCAGGCCAGCAGTTTAAGAAGGAATTGCTGTAAATAGATGATCAGTTTATAACATATATATAGAGATATACATGTGTAGATTTCTGAGTTCTCCAGAATTCTTCCCTAGGTGTCAAGACAAACAAAAATTAGGTATTTGCACTGAGAGAATATATATTCATGAGAATTATACAAATATTAGAAATATTGTTTCTAGAATTGTTTCTTCACAATGGCTGGATTCATAGATCTTACTAAGGGAGACCTTACCAATCACACTGTTTTAGCATGAGGTATGATTGTAATCTCATTTCTTCACTCAAACAGGTGAAACTTGAAAAATTAGAATACCGTGCAAAAGTTCATTTATTTCAGCAATGCAGCTTAAAAGTGAACCTAATATTTGAGATAGACTCATTACATGCAAAGCAAGATAGTTCAAGCCATGATTTGTCATAATTGAGATGATTATG